>JAQFVV010006542.1:373770-456270 GCA_028023455.1 Epiperipatus broadwayi
GTTGTACTTCGTTCAGTTACGTATTGCTACGCTAAAAAATTTTATTATCAAACTTTCTTTTATATGTAACTTTAGGATCCCAATGGACATTACGTCATCGATCATGATGATCCTTCCATTGAGGTCTGATTCCATGATGGATCTATTTCATTGGCCATTAGTTTCTATTGATTTCCTATCTCACCATTGCTTATACATTTAAATGCCCAAGGGCTAGTTCACTTTGACTAATTAAAATAATCATTTCTATTTTTCAATAACATTAATTAATTTGTTTTCAAACTTAAAGATATATTTTATCTCTAAATCTTTTTAAGTTTTTTTTTGCTTTTAAAATACTTTTTTTATTTTTAGCAAGTTTTATTTTAATAATTTTTTTTTCATCTGTGCGTTTATATATATATATATATATATGAGTTTAGTATAGAATTTTAATTTTCAATTTTTAATTCTTAAAAGAAAGTTTTATTTGCGAACTTTTATTCTTTTCATGTACTAATAAAAAAAAACAATGTAACGTCATCTGTGCCCATTACAATATATATATATATAATAAAAATTAAGGTGTTCAACTATATATATATATAAAGAATGAAAAGTAGATATCTTTACCTTTTGATGTTATCAGAAAACCATCAATTATCTGTATTAACCTATAATAGCTCTTTTGTTATGATTTTTAGAAGTTAAAGGGAATCCTTTTCTCTTCAAAGTCAAACTATTTTATAGGTGTGATAATGCAGAATACTAGCATCTTCCTTGACTGCCTGCAAGCTAATTATTAATCTTTTTTCAGAGATATGTTAAGCATATTTTCATAGATTTTTATACTGATAAAGAAACTTGAGTTATTATATCAATGTAAACAGAGATACCTTCACCTTTTGATGTTTCTAATAAACCATCAATTACTAATTGACAATAATTAAATGGACTTAAATATGGTATTGACAAAGCCGCATTTTACTATTCTTTAATTTTCATAATTGGTAGCTCTTTTTAGCACATTTAAAATTTATTGAGCAAATAATAAAAATATTTAGCAGATTTACTGGAACATGTTAAAATGTTTAAAAAAAGATAAAAAAAGTTTCAACAATATTTATATTTACTAAAAAATATTAAAAATGGAAAATCTGACATATATATATATGGAAAATAATATTTTCTATTAAGCTAATTGTAATAACAAATTTAATTCACATAATATTCACCAAGATAGAATTTCCAGTACTTATTCTAAATACATGCATATTTTCATTTCGTCTTAATATATAGAGTATATGAGCACAGACTTTCAGATGATCCATTACTCTCCTCTATCTAATAACAATGATACACTCAAGCACATATATGCTGAAAAGATAAATAATCTCCAATATCCGTATTTTATGCTAAACCAGCAATCATCAGTTGGTCCATATTATCATCTCCCACACATATACACTATAAGTGCTCAGATATATATTAAGATGGATAATCTTCCTTACTTTTAATGGACAGGTTTCAATTTACTACACACTCAACTCTTCAACCGTGCATCCAATTGAAAATCTGATGATGGAATGCTAAGAAGGCCACCCTGAGGCCGAGATTCTTGTCACACCCATGTTGACCCAAAGTCAGCTATGAACCCCACATGTACAGGACATAATCCATTTAATACATATGCAAGGATGGGCAGACATCTCTACAATGTAATAACTGAAGCCTAGGCTTATTATATACCTGTGTCTGCCATATGTGTGCCTTCAAGATTATATGAGCACATCTTCTGATTTTTGCTCATATACTCTGCATATAATACATATATAGACACAGATATATAATAAACTTTAAATGTTTCAATTATTTCGTCTTAAATAAATCTAATTTAAATCATAGTGTAAAATTAACATAAATTTGATGTTTCTTTTTTACATATGTCATTTATCACATTTATACTTATCGTAATAAAAAAATTCAGAAGTCAAGCAAATGGTTCGATTTTGTAAATAATTTCAATGACGATATATAGTAAGAAGATTATTTTAATTTAATATAAATGTGATTTCATTTGCTCCTAATTGCTTATTAGTTGATGTCATTTAATTAATATATATAATTAGAGGGACTTAAACTCAGAATTTTTCAATATATTCATCCTCTATTCCATCTCAACCAACCGATACACACGATCACATATATATGTGAAAAACATACACTATCCCCAAAATATATATTCTATGCAGAACCAGCACTCATCAGATGATCCAGATCATAATTTCCCACACATATATACAATCAGTGTTCAGTTTATATTCAAGATAGCAATTCCTCAAACTTTAATGAACAAACTTTAATCTTTTCACCCTTCCAACTATTCAACCATCCATTTCATTAAAAAACTAATGATGGAATATTGAATAATTTTAATTTAAACCAACGAAAAAATTTATTTTTTGTGATAATATTTGACTTTTAAAAATCATTAACTTCTACAGATTGATGGTATTCTTTTAAATATAATTATAACTCTCCATTTTAATTTATATTGAACCATATTTCCCAGTGATATCATACTTTGTTTAGAATCAGTTTGAAATAATGTTTATAATATAAATAAAAAGTTTATCTTTTCTGCAAAAAGTCTTTTTTTTAAATTCTTTTCCAGCTGTCCTACTAAACACAAGAGGTGGTAGTCCAGAAGCCCCCCAGCCGCTGCAAGCAAGCAGTTGCTTGCAGACAGTTATTTGCGGGTTCGCCTCTGACCAATGCTTTGACATAAGGAAAAAAATAGGATATTCTGCTAAAGACAAGGTTAACATATTGATTGGTTTACGATCTTGCCATAATATTTGTAATATTTTACAGTGATTTTTAATGAAATTTTTTTAATGAATTTATATTATATTGATATAGTTTCACTTCCATACAGTGAATTATGCAAAATAATATTCAATATAACTAATTTAATTACAACAGTTATAATACACTATGCAGATTTATGTATTTCTTAACTTTTTAAAAATATTAATAGAACAGTGAAAATTTGCACTGCACCTCATTATTTATGCCTCTGTTCCTAGTAGAAATCCTGCAGAAGTAAAAGTTTCTGAAGATTTTTTTCATCACTAACTTTCATAATGAACATGAGATCTTTTTAATATTAATTACAAAACCAACGTTTTATACTGAATCAGAAAGTAACTCTTTAAAATATCTTTTGGATTTGTCTGGCAAGGATAGCATATTCATTATAATATTTTTAAACCAGATAAGAAAATGATGCTTTTTCTTTTAATTAACTGAAAACGAAAATTTCACCAATCACTCTATAGATTAATTTGAATATCATAAAGCCACCTATAAACAGTTTCAGGTAAACTTTCAAAAAAAGTTAAAGAAGTGGGGCTAGTGCATATCATTGCTTAACATTATTTTTATTTCAAATGCCTATTTTTTTTACCTGATATAATTTTTATTTTTATTTTATCATTTGAAATCTGTCTAATATGAATAAATTAAAATGTACAATCTACGAATTTTAAACAGATCTGTTTTTATTAATTGAGTCAAATGTCTTAGATAAAATAAAAATAATATATAAATCATTCTTTGGCTTGTGACAGACAATATTTGTATTTTTCTAGCAATAAACCCATGTTTAGACTGCCCTTTGATTTTTTAAATTTCTTTGGTTATCATTTCTCTTTGATTGTTAGCAATTTATTCAATAAAATCATTAAAATTATATATTCATGTAGTAGGTAATAATGACATTCCATAATAATTATTACAATCTTATCTGTTTATCCACTTCACTTTCAAAATTGGAATAACAGAAGTATCCTTAAAACCAGTAACATAACTTCATAAAAATATATAACCTTTAAAATGTTTCCAATATTTTTGAATGCAATTTATTAGCATCATATTTTAAATTTTTTCCAGTTATTTCAACGTGATCTGCACCTATTCATTTTCAAAATTGTAAAAGATACTGAATTTATTAAATTGCATCATCATCAGTATTATTCTATACCATGGATAGATCCAGAGAATCGTCACATCAACAGTTCATCAATTTTTCTTACTCTGTTCTCTTCATTGCTCAGTTCTTCAATTCCACATAACTCTTTCTATCTCTTATATTATCCAACAAAATCAATATTTTTCATCCTTTATTTTTTGTTTTCACTTACGATTTCTTCCAAAACATCTTTCATTGAACTATATTTTCTACTCAATAAATAAACCAATCGAGTTTCTCTTTTATTTTTAATTTATTCGTTCAATATTTTTTTTTATGTATTCTTTTCAAAACTACATATCTATATCAAAATCTAAATTGAATACTTTATTAAAAGCTTTTTTTCTACATATCATGTAAACATATTATTGATGAATTTAAAAGAATTGTAATAATTTTTATGCTCAAATGTTACTTTTGATATGTTTAAAAAAGATTTACAATTTCTGTATCTCTTTTCCAGCTTTAATTCACATATTTTAAATCTTTTTGACAACTGTAGAACATTTGATTTTAAATGTCTATATTGGTCACAAATTCTACATTCGTTTTATTATTCTGCAGAATAGAAAATGCTATTTTTTTTAATCAATAGAATAGTAGAATAAATGAAAAATCAGATATGATTTTTTAATAATATCCTCCATAGGAGAATTCTCTAACTTATTAATGCGCTAATTTGGAAAGTTTAAGTTTACATTCTCTGAATTTTAGCATAAGTAGTGAGTGCATCTAAAGATTAAATATTGTGTCAAGTGTTGGTAATTGAGAGATCAGCACAGTTGCCTTACAAGCAGTTGTCCCAGGTTAATGGGTTAACTTCCCAGCCGATGCTATGACACATGAAAAAAAAGATTAAATATTGTGTGAAGTGTTGGTGGTAAAGAGGTCAGCACAGTTGCCTTACAAGCAGTTGTCCCAGGTCAGTGGGTTCATTTCCTGGTGGCTGCTATGAGACATGAAAAAAAAGATTAAATATTGTTTCCTATGAATAGGATTGAAATAAAAAAATTGATAATCCAATATTTTTTGAACCTTGAAGAGTATTAATATATATTTACGATCAATCCAATAATCTGCATTTGTAATTGCTCTTGTAATAGGATCTTCATTATAGTTAGAAGTTGAAATAGAAGTATGTAGCTTATTAACTTATAGTCTATTAGATAATATTATTTTAATCATGAATGCATTCATTTCTTATTATCAATGGTCTACAGATTTACAAAAATAATAATTTTTTTTTTTAGATTTTGTACAATTCTACCAATCCTTAAAAAAAATTGTGTTAGCTGTGTATAGGTAATTGAGCTAATCATAGATAGTTTTATTCCCCACACTAATCCTTTATTAATCTTTAGAATATAAATATATTATTTTAACAATTTTATAATTTTATCAGGTATTACCTTGACTAAGTATATATTGTCTAGATTAATTTCACATTACATAAGCATTGTTTAATTATGTTAAACCTTATTTTAAAACTTAATTAATTTACTTTCATGCTTGTGTGGTAGTTGCTACTAAAATATAAATTTGATTTGGCAAAGTAAACACTTCTTCTCTTACTTCAAGACTATTTAAAATCTCAATGTGTATTGAGACATCTCAAATTGACTAATTTTAGACCATTGGTTCAGTTTATTTTATTTTCTGAAATAATGTAAATTTTAGATGCATTCTATTTTGATATAAATACTCTTGTCTCTATGGATGACTTTGCATTTTTTGCAAAGCCTTTTTTTTTAAATGATTTTATTGCTTCAGATGCAAATTATTCATTGGTTGGTTTTCATATTACTATTTAACTCTGATTTTTTAAAACTTTTTGTGCTGAAACAAATTGAAAACATAATTCATGCTACAAATTAAACAGACCATAAAAATAATATATGATAGTCGTTATATTCATAGTTCATCGATTGATTTATGTACTTATGACGAACCTCATCTTCAATTATCTCCCCTCATCTTTCTTTATATTTTTTGCTTCTATAGTTAGAATGATAAACATGTTTAAAGTGGTTAATACTTATATATATATATATATATATATATATTAGCCAGGTAGTTTTTTGTATTTAATGCAAAGATAATCCACCATGTTGCAAATTAGAGTTGTTACATATTACCAATTAATGTACATGTAGAATAGTTTTGGTTTAATGTTTATTAAATATATTTATTTTTCTATTTTTATGCTGAAATACAAATTTATCATACTGATCTCATATAGAAAGTGCTCTTTGTTAAGAATAATTGCCATTAAAAAGCCTTATTATTGCATGGGAGCGATCTGTCTGTGAATAATAATAAATAAAACTTTATAAACATAAAATAGTATTCAAATATAAGTCTAATAAATAGTAATATTTTAACTTAAATTAAAAATTTATATCGATCAACTTTTAATTCAAGACTTACTCTTGCATATAATTATTG
This sequence comes from Epiperipatus broadwayi, assembly GCA_028023455.1. Taxonomy (NCBI): domain Eukaryota; kingdom Metazoa; phylum Onychophora; class Udeonychophora; order Euonychophora; family Peripatidae; genus Epiperipatus; species Epiperipatus broadwayi. The sequence goes on from JAQFVV010006542.1 coordinate 380,228, forward strand.
GTATTATTTTAAAGTATCTTGGTCGGAAGTTGTCTATGTGTTTGCGTATAGATAGTTGTCTTAGTTTTAATTGCGTTATTAGGTCTTTGATAACAACAAAATGGTAAAAAAAAAAATAATATAACTTGATTTTAGTGAGTCAATTTATATTTTTATTATTCTTTGAAAAACATTTTTTGTTATTAAATATTTAAGTGTGTATATGGACAGAAAACTATAGATTAAGTACTAGATAAATGACAAATAGATAGATAGACCTACAATTAAATAATAAATAGATAAATAGATAAAGATGAAAATAGCAATTAAGACAAGTAAATAGAAAAATAAATATATATATAAATGCACAAGTAAATATAAATCTGATAGATGGGTTGGTGAAGGGTGTGTCATCATCATGACCATTGTTTTTAGCCATTACTGAAGACAACATCACATTGAATTCAGTTTTTCTGATTTTTAGTCTCTCTTTACCAGTTCATCCATCTTTCATGCTCTCTTTTTGAAGTCTTTTACAATCTTTTGAAATTCAGGTTAAGATTTCAACTGTGTATTTACTATCATCTATTCTAGCACTATGATCATCTCAGTCCATTTTAAGCTATTAATTATTTCAATTTCATCAATAATACATGTTTCTTCTCTCACCCAGACATTTCATTTTGATCTCTTCTTGTTACTCCTAAAATGTGTCTCTCCATACTTCATTGAGTGGTCTGAAGTCTTTTCATTGGTCTTCTGTCAAGTATCAAAATCTTTCATTTATAAATAAGATTTGGTAAAACATATTTATTTTAAAAGCCTTTAATTCAAATACATAGGCATATTTGCTGTTAATATTAAATTATATTTACCAAAAGCATTCCATTCAAGTTTAATTTTATGAGTAATTTCATTCATTATGTTACCATCTGTATTAGTAATCTGACCAAGGTATTTGTAGTTGTTAATTTCTTCTAATTCATCATTATTAATCTTTGTTTTCATCTTTTGAGAAAATTCATTCATCATTACTTTAATATTTTTAATATTTACCTTTATTCCTATTTTTGTACTTTCATCTAATAGCTCTTGCAACGTTTTCTGAAGCTCTGAAGCATTCTTTTCAAAACAATTATATCATCTGCAAAATTTAAAAAACTTAATAATCTTTCATTTATTTTTACTCCCTTACTTCTAGCAAAACTGCTATAAAAACTTTTGCAGATATAGATCAGCCAAAAATGTTTATAGAGTCAAATGTTTTTGTTAATCTACAAATAAAAAACATAATGGTAACTCATATTCATTAGTCTTTTTTTATAATTTCACTCTATACTTGGATGTGTGAATGGCTAAATTGAATGATAGGTGGGTCTTTGGATAGATAGATAGATAGATAGATAGATAGATAGATAGATAGATAGATAGATAGATAGATAGATAGATAGATAGATAGATAGATAGATAGATAGATAGATAGATAGATAGATAGATAGATAGATAGATAGATAGATAGATAGATAGATAGATAGATAGATAGATAGATAGATAGATAGATAGATAGATAGATAGATAGATAGATAGATAGATAGATAGATAGATAGATAGATAGATAGATAGATAGATAGATAGATAGATAGATAGATAGATAGATAGATAGATAGATAGATAGATAGATAGATAGATAGATAGATAGATAGATAGATAGATAGATAGATAGATAGATAGATAGATAGATAGATAGATAGATAGATAGATAGATAGATAGATAGATAGATAGATAGATAGATAGATAGATAGATAGATAGATAGATAGATAGATAGATAGATAGATAGATAGATAGATAGATAGATAGATAGATAGATAGATAGATAGATAGATAGATAGATAGATAGATAGATAGATAGATAGATAGATAGATAGATAGATAGATAGATAGATAGATAGATAGATAGATAGATAGATAGATAGATAGATAGATAGATAGATAGATAGATAGATAGATAGATAGATAGATAGATAGATAGATAGATAGATAGTACTACTTTTATTGCATATAACATGTTAAACTTTTTTTTATTTACATACTGGTACATTGATATTTTGATTTTATAAGTATTAATAATTTTCAAGTCTGAATTATCAATTTATGTAATGGTACTTTTCTGTAATTATATTAATTTCTGGCATAATAATTCTAAATTTTAATATGGCATTTTAATAAATACATTATATATAAAATTAACAGTATTGATCTCACGTCACTTATTTTAATATATTTCAGCATTTATATTGCTATCCTTTTTTATATTATTAGTTATTATCTTTTATATTGCACATTGTTTTTATTATTTTTTTAGGTCTTTTATATTGCAGATCCTTTTTATTACAATTTTTTTTAATAATCTACATTTATGTATACTTTCTACTGCTTTATTCAAATGACGTTTGCAGTTTTTTTCTTTTAAAAAAAAAAATGTAAATCGACCAATAGTAAGACATTTTGAAATAATTAGTTCGATTTATATATATATATAATCGTTGCTCAAAACAATATAGCATACCTTGGATTATATATATTTAATTTTTTTATATAATTCTGAAATGTCAATTATTTCCTCACATTAACATAATTTTATATGCCGTTGTGAGAGGAATTTTTCTAACTAATTTCTAATCTTTTAAGTTGGAATTGCTTTTAATTTGCTAGAAATGAGCAATATTTTACAGGTGAAGTCATTACTCAAAGCTATGGTAAAGGCACTCTTTGAAAAATAAATGAGGCATAGTAAAACTATCACAAAGTTACCGGATTTTAGAAGAGAGATTCGAGTAAATATTGCTCAAAATTAATCCCAAAAGAATGTAGAGTCGACTTTGGTTAGCCTTAAAACGCAGTCAAGCGTCCGCGTAATAGCTCGTATTGATTGGGAATGCGATGTGCTCACTAAAATATTTCAGAAGAATGAGATATATATATATAAAGAAAAAAAATATGATGGGAAAATTACTGCATCAATTATCATCTGTAGTTTTATATATATATATAATTACGTTATTAATTATTTTACTATAATGATTCGTTTTATTTAGTCGATATTCAGCGTTTACTTTTATAAAAACATTTTTTTATAAGGAAAAAAAAAGTTACAAAATATTAATCATATATATTTGACTTTTTCCATTATTTGTCAAAAACATTAACTAAAATGTTTTTTTATCAATTTGTCACCGATTTCCGTTAACAAATTTGTTTGTCCTTATATTAATATAAAATATAGTGTTTTCATTATTTGTTTTTCGTTTTCTTTCAAATGTGTCTAATAAGAATATGTGTTACTAATACTGTATTTCATATTCTTTAAAATAGACTATTTGTTTCTGTTTTTTTTTTTTTTTAAAAAATAAGTAACGATCTATTATTTTACTGTTTGCAAATAATAAACATGGAATTTTTTCAGGGTATGTATTTTGACTGGTTAGGCGGCTGTATACAATTTGAGAAATGCCCTATCGTCAATAATATTCTTCTGAAAATCATGATAATTGAATAATGTGCTAGTTTTATATCTTCATATTTTAAAACTTTAATAATCATAAAAATGTTACTTTCACAATCAACAATCTTTTTACCTGTAAATTTAATGTAAAGTGAAAATTTACACTCATCTTTTTATTTTATGGAAAAATAAGTTTGGCAATTAAAGAAAAAAGAAAAAAAAATGGTGACTATAAAAATGGGTTATGGACCCAAATCTATAGAAAGACAGAGAGAGTGCATAAGGAATAAAACAATTCAAGAAACAATGAATATTGATCACACTATAGTATGAGCATATATAGAGGATGCTTATCAAAACAATTATTAAACTGGATATTAATAGGAAAGATAAAAAGAGGGCATCCAAGAAAAGTTGGAGAGAACAGATAAAAACATTAAGGGAAGAAATTTTCAGGAAGATTTGTGGATAAACAGAAAGGCATGATGATTAATAATCAGAACATATCATAGGTATGAGTTTACTGTTAATACAAAAAAAATATTTTTTTAGATGATCAACTATTTAAGTACTTGGATGAATCTAATGCAGTAGATCTATTTTAAAATCCAGCTTGTTGTTTATTATGGCGGTAGTTGGAGAGGGTTTGAAATTAATACTCTTTGTAAAGGTTATAATTAGTTTCTTATATCATTTTTAAATATCAATGTAATTAATAAATTTTCCCAATCAATTTGTTTATTTTTTTCCAATTAGACATTTAGTCTATACTTTTGCTAACAATTTATTTATTTTTCCTTCTTAGTTTAATAACTTTTCAATGACTTCATCATTTATTAAAACTATTTATAGATTTAATTTTATGTTTTAACTCTTAATTTAAAATACTTTGCATTTCAAAAGATGTTTTATTTTGATAGTATTTTGTTTTCTACTTATTTATTACTATATGATTTTTATAAGGCTTCCCTTAATATGACTTGATTTTTTAAATAATTTTGACATCTTTTTTTTTTAATTCCTATATACCATTTTAGCTTTTTTTTTGTTTGTTTCTATAACATTTATTTATCATTTCACAATTATATTTTTTTGAATCCTCATTAAAATTTCTTTGTTATATTCTATTGAATTTAAGATTTTAATTATTCTAAATAAATCAATTTTTAATATTTTAATGGTACTTATTTTTTATACATCACCCCCTTAATTTCAGGTCTTCAAATAAAGACTCTGATAGTCATGTCTCTTATAGAATCCTAACAGAGAAACATTTAAAAACTGCTAAATTTATTTATATATTTTTATCAGTAACATAATCAATTTTAAAAACTTTATACTTAATTATATCTCATAAGCAATAATATTAAATAAATATGACATAAGACTTTTTCCCATAGGAACAATTAGCACATTTAATAAAATTAATTTGGAATATAGAATTCATTGGTCTCTCATCAGATACACTAATTAATTAATTTCATCTAACAACACAGCATTTTATGATCATTTAGTATCAATGTTCATTGGAGTAAGCAAATCATTTAATATCTAACGAATTTTGTTACCAATACCCATAATCAGGATCAAGTTATTTGGAATAATGGTAATTCTATAATTTTTTCACATTTGTTTAATTCTTTTTATTAATGCAGGTGCAATATTTTAGATTAATTCTATAAGTACAAAGTTTGTTTTTGTTTGAAATGTATGCATAGAAAACATTTTTTTTTTTAAATTTTAAGCCTGTTATACATTTTTTTCAAACACTTTGAATTTCAGTTTACTTAGTTAAACTGACTTGTTGCTGTTATTTCCAAATCACAGGAATTGTTGTTTTAAAAAAACATGATTTGTAATTGTAAAAGAATGTATTTGTAATGAGAAATAATGTCTTCTTGAACATTTACTTTCCATGTTGGCTATTCAACTTTTTAATAAATATACAAACTTAAATAGATGTAGATATTTCCTCAAATAATGTCTGTAAAATATGATGAATAGATAAATGAATGTATATATGCTGAGATGCATGCACTCACACATATAATTAATTGAAGTAGTAGTAAATGTTTAATAACCACCTAGTACATTTTTTATTTTATTCTATATATGCCACTTGATGAAAAAATTCAGAACAATCTTCACAGGGCACATGTTTTAGGAAAGAATTGTTTTTGAAGTTGATCAACAGCATTTTTAATAAAACAAGCCATTTTTGTTAAAATATTACCAATATTATTTATTGGATTAAAAATTGTGAATATACTCGATCACCCAGTTTTCATTATTTATTCAAGCTTATTTAGGATAAATCTCTGCTCCCAAAAAACATTAGATGAATCTAAGCAGAGGACAATATGCAACAGTAGTATATAATAAATAAGTTTGTAAAAAAAATTTAAATAAATGATTAAAATCACTGTTTGGTTAATCATTAATAAATTTTCAGTTAGATTATATTGAAATAATTTTCAAATAATTCGTTTTAAAGATTTCATTTTTTTAAAAAAAAATATTGCTTGAAATGTAATTATTATAATAATTGAAAAATAAATAAACATTTTTTTTTGTATTTTCATTTTTCAAATTAAAAATACAATAGGGATTAAAAAATAGTTCTTCTAATCTCAAATTTTAATGTTTTTACTTTATTTTGAAAATTATGAATAAAGTTGAAATTTTGTGGATATAAAATTTAAAGGTAGTTTACAATTCTATTAAGACCAGCCTTTATCCATCCACACCACCCAATCCAAACCATTTAAAACATTAATTTAGCTAACAGGTGATTAAATATGCAATATCATTTTTGTGTGTGTAAACATGCACACGATAAATGTTTGCTTTATTAAGTACAAAATTCAACAAATGGCACAATGAACTAATTTTCCTTGTTAAATGCGAAATAAAAAAAACCAGTTAAATAAATCCTTTCTATATATATATATATGTATGTCAATAATGACTTATTGTTAAATGTGTTATATGTCATGATGAATAAAGACTTAAACTTAGTAAACATGTTGATGACCTAATGTCAAGCCAATCTCTAGGCAACCAGATATGGAAGATGAAAGTAGAATTCTATTATGTAATTTCAGTTCTAACTGCAATCAATATAATATGTGCAACAATAGAGAGCTACAGCAATAGAAACAGAAATGGAAATGCTTGTATACTAAATACTGGAAACTAAGAGGGGTATAAAAGCAAATCCAGTTCATTTCTATAATCTTTTGTTATATTTCAAATAATACAACTTTTAAAATAAGTCAACTTTTAAAGATTGAATGTTTGAATCCAAGAAAAAATCAATGATTTGTTTGAACATTCCAAATTATTCATATCTTTGTAGTTCAAAATTATAAGAAATTACAACCAACATTTAAACAGAGAAAAAATTTAACAAATTTGTATGGTTTGACAAAAGAACTGAACTGATTTTTAAATTAAAATTTAAAAATAAAATCTGTTCTATTATTCAAACATAGAGAAAGAGAATATATATATATACATAAAAAGACAGTGAATATTGACTCTGACATTTATGTAAACAGAATATGCTTGTTTGGAGGTCTTGGTAAAGCTCCATCTATTGATCATTAATACAAGCGATAGCAGGTTTTACGTAAATAAAACTTGTTTTTCTTTTTCATATATATATATGATGAAATAACTTTTTCTTATATAAACTGTTATATGCCAAATAATAAATTAAGAAAAAGTAAATCTATTATGAATTGCTATGCAATGTATTTTGGCTAAATTAATATTGCCATCGAGCTAGATTGATACAGACCTACCATAGAAGCATGATGATTTAATCTACTTGCCTATATAATGCCTAAAGAAACATCAAAAGTTCTACAATAAATGTCTAAATGGCTCCAGAAGAAAATCAACTGCAGAAAATAGAAACAATATCATTAAAAGCACATTGTTGAGGAATCTAGCATGTGATGAATGACTTATCAAGGAAGAATGATTCGAAGATAGATAGACTGTATCCATAAGAACAATTATTGTTAAACTCATGAACAATAACCAAAATGAACTAATAAATATTTGATTTATTATATGTTGTTTATTTTTTATATTTGTTTGTAAAAATTCTACTTTTATATTATTTCCATACTTGGTAGCTTAAACATGTAGATAGACTTCACAATTCATATGGATAATGTTCTGATAGCTTATGTTTACAATCCATGGGAATTCCTTTATGTGTAGCTTAGAATTCAAATAATTTATGAAAGTCTTTGAACTGAAGTTTTGAAGTGATGAGTAAAAAAAATTTTTATGATGGATCATTCCATTGTTTATCAATCCAGATGTATGATGATAAGACAATTGGATGATGACTTCTTTTTCATGACAGATAAAACAATTCCATATTGTCCTTCAGAATTTATAGCTCTGTGGATGATGACTTCCCTTTCATGACAGTTTCCTTCTGCAATTAGCAATGCATGATTGATTTTGTCAATAATATATCAAATCTTTTTAAATGAAATTAATTGGAACAATGTTAATATTTCTTCTGCTATTGCATGTTTTAATTTTAACTTCCAAAATTTATAGTGAGAAATCAATTGTGATTTTTTTTTCCTTTTTACAGATTCTAGTGTTTTGTTTTGTTTGAAGATCATTACATTCTGAATTCTTTGCTAAGTTGTTTTAGAAGTAAATGTTTTGACTCACTTTCTGGAATTGTAGAAAAATATTCTTTTAGCAGTACTATGAATTTGAACCACTTGACATAAACATTTCAACTTTTCTTTTAAGTTTTTTATGCAGGAAATGGTGGATTTTTTTACTCAGGTAAAAGATTTTTTTATTTTCTTAACAAAAAAAAAAGTTTTTTTTTTTTTTTTATCTATCTATTCAGTGAATTTGCGCTAATTTTTTAATTTTATTGTTGATGTCATCTTTGGTTAAGAATTACCATAGGCAGTTTGTTAAAATAAAATCATAAAAAAAGGTAATAAAATAAATATTGAGTTTTATTTATTTTTATATTATATATATTAATTATTACTTTTTTTGATTAAGTTTATTTATCTGATCTATTGTACATCATGATATCCCATTGTTTAGTGATGTTTAACTTTTGTTTTAACATTTATTTATATTTGGCTTTAAATATTAGGTTGTGATAATTAATTAGTACAAGTTTATGTGCTCTAACATTACTTGATTCTGTCATTTACTAAATAGCATTAATATCATGGGCTTAAATTTGAAATAGGTGTGTATGGTGTGTATTGGTTATTGGTGGGGTGTTGTAAGCATCCATCACACATCCTCCCAATAAGTATTAAAGATGGTTTCTATCTTTAATTCTTTGATTTTTTTTGTTTAAGTTAAGGTAGATCCATGATTTTTGCTTTTGTTGAGTCATTTGTGGTATTTGGTAATATACCTGTTTACCATTTGTGATTTTATGCAATGTCACTGTTCATATAACTTTTTGATCAAATACTTTGAGTTTGTAATCTATAACATTGTATTTTGTTTTTAGTTATTAGTGGATCTATAACTTGTTACCATGGTATGGCTTCATACCTTGGAAATTGTACGTTTCTTTGACATCATTGTCTTTATCTATCCAGTATGCATTTGAGCCAGCACATTTAAAGATGGTAAAAGGACCCTCATATACATTGCAAAATTTGTGGAAAATAAATTCTTTAGTGTTAATCAAATTATAAATAAATCAAAATAATAAACAACTGATTTATAATCAGTTTAATATTATCAAATTGATTTTCATCCACATATGAACCTTTTCAGGATTATATATATTTATTGAACCAGGTTCCTCTGAATGAACTTTCTTCTTGCTGGGTTTAAATACGTTTTAACAATCTTTTATATATCTTTTAGCTTTAACTAAGTTTTAACCTTATACTTTATTAAACTTATAACACTTAATAGGTAGCTTCTTTATTATACTTCTTGGTAATTATTATTTTATTTCATTTGACTGGAACTTCAAGCAGAGGGGGAAGTACCATTGACAGCATAGCCATCAATGATACCCACTAGCCAGATTGAGCTACACAAAGCATAACATACTACATCTTCTTAACCATGGCCCACCTTGGCTGCAGGAATAAAAAATCCTGCCATCCAAAGTATTTTATTTATTTTGAGTATCAAACTCAGGTGCCAATAAACCATTTTCTAAATAACCAGCATGCTTGGACAACAGGCACACCAATCAACACTTGAAATATCCCAAGCTAGCTCCTATTCTTAATCAAGGGGTCCAGCACATTAACTTAACACAGAGATAAACATTTATTTCTTTAAGTAATTTGTAACACTATGACAAGAGAGAGAGAGAGAGAGAATATGCCAAATAATAATTAAGCAAACATTAATTTCATGCATAAACATATCTAATACAATATAAAATAACATAATAAAATTATAAATGATTAGTTCAGGCTAAATTTATATAGCTCTTTGTAAGAGTTCATTTCCATTTAAAAAAATATATCAATATAGACAGTTATCAAAATACAATAACCTAGGCTTTCAATAATTAGATGACTACAGTTCATTTAGTCTTGTTTTTTATTAGAGTTGCTTTCCAATCGTTTGGTTCTTTGATCACCATCAATGGTTTTAAAGCTTGTCTTTCATTCTGGGACTCAACAATGAAGACAGAAAGAGTAGTGGTGAGCATCTATTTCATGATTTAAGCATTGAATCTGGGTGGTGGTTCCAGGCATGGACATTTGATTTTAGCAGAGAACTTTGGGCTAGTCAAACACTTTTAAGATAGTCTAGTAACACATGTTGCTAGTTCTGCAGCTTCTGCAATATTTTTTGTAGCAGTAATGACTGGCTCTATTCTGTCCTTAGGTTTTTGAATCTCTGGAACAATGAATAATGTAACATCACAAATTGAATATTAGAATGACTTACAGACTCAAGAACAAAATAAATAACAACAGACAGTTGCAACTTTTTATACTTTTTCTCTCCCATAGTTCTTTTTCTTACCATAGCTTTAAATCTATTTTCTTATTTAAATTTACATTTTTCTTTAATTTAATGATTTCCACATTTTTTTCTTAATTCCAATTTTTTTTTAGACTAATCTATTATCTCATCGCTTATTTAACCCTTAAATATGACCTACATAGTTTTAATTATTACAATTTCAATATCATTATCAACCAGTAATCTTGACTGGCTTTCAAAAAGTTTTCTTATACTAATTAATCAATCTTTTTTTTATTAAAAAATTTTTATTAACATTTATTTTTACACATTTATTCTTTTTAACTTATTTTTAATTTATAAAAAAGAGAGGAAATTTTGAAATCTCTTTTTTTTTTTGTCTCTAATTTTTCCCCATTCACTTTTCAATAAAAGCGTTATTTATTTAAAATGTATATCTGCATTTTACTTTGCTTTTACAAAACTACATTTTTAAAACTACTTCTTTTTTAAATAATTGTTATTTAAAAGTATTCTTTCAAATAAATTTAATCATAAATTTTTAAATTATAAAATATGTAAATTCAGATTCATGTAAGTTTTATAACATATATCTTGCTAGGCATTACATTGTATAATGAAGTTACTCTGCTTTTATATTTCTTTACTAACAGATATTGATTTAATTTTTTGTTGTTTTAGGTAAATTCCTGTCATTTTCATTATTTTTATAATCACACTTTTAATTCAATAAGTATTTGTTTCTTCTATTTTCAATTTATAACTAACAATGGCCACATTCATTCAAGAAAAAGAAAATGGAAGTTGTTATTGAAATGATAGATGAGTGGACATATAATCTGCAGGAAAATAATATTTTAAAAGTATCAATTATTTTGTAAGCACTTTTAATGCTGCCATTAACATGATCAGCAATAAAAAATCAGGAAAAGAGCAAATATTACATTAAAAGTCATGTTATTTTTTAATCATTTAGTTCACTAGTGTTTAACAGAGCTAATACCAACATAACATCCGTTTTTAAAATTTCCAAGAGTAGTAAATCTGAATTCACTTTACAAGTCTAAAAATTGCTAAAATTAGAACCTATATTGAAAAGTATCTTGTAGTCCTCATGTCTTTTTAATACATCATTCACCAAACCCCATGTCAGCTAAGTATTACTGAAACATAGTTGTGCTTTTTTACCATTTAGTTTTTCATTTCTTAAGATTGTTAACTCTTATAATGGTGACTCGTCTAAAAAGCGGGAAGATTTGACATCCACTCTAGATCGGCTACTTTTTATCCCACGAGTACATATGATACGTCATTAGAAAAGAAAATCAAAAAGTTCTGAAAGATGGTGCCCTCTTCAGAATATAAATTTACAAGTAAAAAATCAATAAAAATGACCATATATGTCAAACAAAACCAAAGTCGCTGCCTCCTCACCAACTTTTTCTTGGATCTTATTGGCTAATCCACTTCTATCATAAAGGGAATTGGCTTTTAAAAAGTAAAAAGTTACGTTGTTTAATTTTTATTACGAAAATGATAAACAATTATTTACAACATTTTTAAACAATATTTGAATTGAATTACAAATTATTATTGATAAAAATATACTAAAAATCAAATTATTTTAAAAAATAGTTAAGATATTTCCAAGAATTATTTATTTATTGCTACATATTGATCGGTAACGCTTTAGTGCGAAAAAGATTGCTACGCCCATCTTTTTTTTGCTGCATGGATAGCAAAGTTGGCTTTTATTTCACACATAAAACCTCGGAATATTTTAAATTATAAATCAAAATTTTATTTTGAAAAGATTTTCATTTGTTTCAGAACCGATAACCCAGTAATATACTTTTTACAAACAAAAACTAATGTGATTTATATTATTAAAAGTGATCTATTTTTAACAATAGATTTTGTTAAGTGCTGTGAGTTAACCAATTACAAGTTTTGATTTTTAACTCATTCGGCCAATTATATAATCATCGTTTCAAAAGGGTTAAATTTGTCTTTAAAAATTAGTCTATCATTGTTCCAACAGGAGAGAAATCAGGCTTTGGAATTATTTTTGTATAATAAAAGTGGTTTGCTTATATAAAAATTTCTTGATTGGAAATCTATCATCAAGATTATGTACATGGATTATGTTGAACCAGCAAGTGAGCTTCCCCAGAAACATGGCCATTGATAAATTTCATGCAATATAGCTTACTGGATTTTTTTTCTTTTTAATGTAGATATCAGTTATAAACATGCTTTTATTTTCCATTCATCAACACTATTCATTAAGAAATGCCTTATTTGCAAAAACAAAGGATCTTACGGGCCTGTATGAAGAGCTGGCAATTTTGGGATTTACTGTTTGTTTGTGGGTATTGGTTATTGATCAATGCTTGTTATAATCCAACTTTGGATTCTTTGATCTATCTTGCTATTCAAATAACTACTTCAAATCACACTTTTATACTACATTCTTTCATTATTGTGAAAAACTAAAAATAGGCGGTTTTTTTCTTAGCATACCCCATTATAGACTAAATATTTGAGTTCGGGTTATTTTTGAATCTTATGAACATTTAGATTTAATTATTTTAGTATAACATCTTTACATAATTTAAATTTGATACTAAAAAACATATCATAGAATTTTATTTCGATTCTGTTTGGATAGTAGAGATCAGTTGATTTACTCAGGAGATAATATTCAACAGCTTTGGCATATTGATAAAACAAAATATTCCATAGAAGTTCTTTAATTCTGATTTGATTATAGGAATGATTATGGAAATCACCAGCATTATATTAAGATATAATAATAAATAGCTTCACAGATTGGGACTTTATTCCATTTTGCAAATAAAGTGAATCAAATAATTCCAAAACATCATTTAAATTAATTTCTGATATAATCACTGTTTTAATTTTACCAAAAATCTATTATCTTTAAAAATTTATTTCTCTAGTTTTGTTATTTATTCCAGTTTTCCGGGTATAATAAGATTTAAACAATCTTATTTCCCAAATGTTTTATTAAAATGTAAAATTTATTTACAAAATAGAAGCTTTCCTGTGAATTTTATTAAAGTTGTTTTGAGGAATGGGTTTGAGAGTTTAAAATCTAGAATATACATATAATTCCTCATTATGTAGTGAAGCACATCTATATTTAGAATCATGACTTAAATTTAATTTTTTAGGACGGTAAAATATTGGAAATGTTTTTAGCTACAAATAGTCTTAAAATTATTTTCAGATAGACATCTTATAACTAACTATGTGGCAGCTATGTAAATGCCTAGTTAAAGTTAGTTAGCAAGAGAATACAATATGAATGAAAAATTGCCTGCAACTCCAACAACCAGCAATTTTCAGGATTGTTGTAAAACTGCCGCCACCCGTTGTGTTTAAAAAGTCTTATAATTCTGCAGTTACCTATTTACTATAACATACTATTAATATAGAGTTTTGTGGATTTTGTTTTATAGCGGGGATTATTTGATTGGAGGATTTTCTTAACGATAAACGAATCGTGTACCCGGCAAATATATCCTTGAAATGGCCACTATTACTATTTTAAAAAGTTTGAAGCGATAAAATAGTAAAATAAAATTATTTTTTGCAATATTTCAAAAAACAAAAATGTAGCGTTTGATACGAAAGATATGTTTAAATATATTTTGGATTAGCATTATAGAAGTAATTTTATTATATTCTGCACTATAATAAAAATTTATCCTCCCAAAATGTTAATTCTAATAGTTTCACGTCTGTTCCTTTGGGACTCATCCCATGTGTGATAACAGAATGAGGAGAAAATGAAAAGGCATTAGTCCCTGAAAGTAATTCAATAATCAGAATTTCGATTTAAAAAATCGAGTCATTTCTGAACAAATAAAAAAAAGGCAACCTTAACAGCGCTAAAAGTTTACAGAGTAGGCCCAAAACGCCATCTCGATAATATTTGCCCTTAAAATTGTTATATATTTTAAATATGTATATACGAAGAATCAAATATTCATTGAATTAAAATTTATATTATATATAATCTAATTTAAAAACTTAAATACAAGGTAATCTAATATGGTTACGCTTTCAATATCTGGCAAATATTAAATTTTAGTAGATTTATATTTATTGTAGTATTGCATTTGTAAACATAAAATTTACATTAAAAATATAGTTATTTTGCGTAAATGATAGTGGTTTGAGTACACAAATGTTATAAATGTGTGTATGTGCGAATAATCTAATATTTTTGCCAGATATTGGCTAACCTTATTAAATTACTTTTTTATTTAAGTTTTTAAATTAGATTATATATAATATAAATTTTAATTCAATGAATATTTGTTTAATAAATATATACATATTTAAAATATATGACAATTTAAAGTGTAAATATTATCAGATGGCGTTATGACCTACTCTAAAATTCAAAATTGCCTTTTTTTTTATTTGTTCAGAAATGTTTCGATTTTTTTTAAATCGAAATTCTGATTGTTAATTACTTTCAAGGGACTAATGCCTTTTCATTTTCTCCCTCATTTGTTATCACACATAGAATGAGTCCCAAGGCAGACGTGAAACTGTTAGAACTAACATTGGATAAATTTTTATTATAGTGCAGAATATAATAAAATTACTTCTATAATGCTAATCAAAATATATTTAAACATATCTTTGTATAAACGCATTTTGTTTTTGAAATGTACAAAAATAATTTTATTTTACTATTTTATCACTTCAAACTTTTAAATAGTAATAGTAACCATTTCAAATATATTTGCCGGATACATTTATTTATCGTTAAGAAAATCCTCCAATCAAATAAACCCATAAAACAAAATCCACAAAGCTCTATATTATGTATATTATAGTAATAGGTAACTGCAGAGCCAAAGACTTTTTAAACACAACAGATGACGGCAGTACACAACAATCCTGAAAATTGCTGGTTAGAATTTAGGCAATTTTTCATTCATATTGTATTCTCTTGCTAATAACAACTAGGCATTTGCATAGCTGCCTTAGTTAGTTATAAGATGTCTATCTGAAAATAATTCTAAGCCTATTTGTAACTAAAAACATTTCCAATATTTTACCATCCTAAAATTAAATTTAAGTCATGAATACAAATATAGATGTGCTTCACTACATTATGAGGTATTATATGTATATTCTAGATTTTAAACTCTCAAACCCATTCCTCAAAACAACTTTAATAAAATTCACAGGAAAGCTTCTATTTTGTAAATAAATTTTACATTTTAATAAAACATTTGGGAAATAAGATTGTGTAAATCTTATTATATCCGGAAAACTGGAATAAATAACAAAACTAAAGAAATAAATTTTTAAAGATAATAGATTTTTGGTAAAATTAAAATAGTGATTATATCAGAAATTAATTTAAATGATGTTTTGGAATTATTTGATTCACTTTATTTGCAAAATGGAATAAAGTCTAATCTGTGAAGCTATTTACTATTATATCTTAATATAACAGGTGATTTCCATAATCATTTCCATAATCAAATCAGAATTAAAGAACTTCTATGGAATATTTTATTTATCAATATGTTAAAGCTGTTGAATATTATCCCTGAGTAAACCAACTGATCTGTACTATCTAAACAGAATCAAATAAAATTTATGATATGTTTTTTAATATCAAATTTAAATTATGTAAAGATGTTATACTAAAATAATTAAATCTAAATGTTCATAAGATTTCAAAATAACTTGAACTCAAATATTTAATCTATAATGGAATATGCTAAGAAAAAATAGCCTATTTTAGTTTTTCACAATAATGAAAGAATGTAGCATAAAAAGTGTGATTTGAAGTAGTTATTTGAATAGCAAGATAGATCAAAGAATCCAAAGTTGGATTATAATAAGCATTGATCAATAACCAATACCACAAAAACAAACAGTAAATAAATTGCCAGCTCTAAATACAGGCTGTAAGATCCTTTGTTATTGCAAATAAGGCATTTCTTAAATGAATAGCAAGTTGATGAATGGAAATAAAAGCATGTTGATAACTGATATCTACATTAAAAAGAAAAAAATCTAGTAAGCTATATTGCATGAAATTTATCAATGGCCATGTTTCTGGGGAAGTAAACTTGCAGTTTTAACATAATCCATGTACATAATCTTGATAATAGTTTCCAATCAAGAAATTTTTATATAAGCAAACCACTTTTATTATACAAAATAATTCCAAAAGCCTGATTCCTCTCCTGTTGGAACAATGATAGATTAATTTTTAAAGACAAATTTAACCCTTTGAACGATGATTATATAATTGGCCGAATGAGTTAAAAATCAAAACTTGTAATTGGCCAACTCACAACTTTAACAAAATCTATTGTTAAAATAGATCACTTTTAATAATATAAATACGTTAGTTTCGTTTGTAAAAAGTATATTACTGAATTGTCAGTTTACGAAAGCAAACGAAAATCTTTTCAAAAATAAAATTTGATTTATAATTTAAAAAATATTCAATTGCGGTGAAATAAAAGTAACTGCTATTCAACCAACCAAAAAAGATTGCGTCAGCAATCTTTTTTTTTTCACTTTAACGTTACGATCAATATGTAGCAATAAATAAATAATTCTTGGTAATATCTTAACTATTTTTCTAAAATAATTTGATTTTTAGTATTATTTTATCAATAATAATTTGTAATTCAATTCAAATATTGTTTAAAATGTTGTAAACAACTGTTTATCATTTTCGTAATAAAAATCAAAACGAACGTAACTTTTTACTTTTTGGCAGCCATTTCCCTTTATGACAGAAGTGGGACAGCCAATAAGATTCAAGAAAAGTTGGTGAGGAGGCAGTGCTTTGGTTTTGTTTGACATATATGGTCATTTTTATTGATTTTTTACTTGTAAATTTATTCTGAAGAGGGCACCATCTTACAGAACTTTTGATTTTCTTTCTAATGACGTATCATATGTATACGTGGGATAAAAAGTAGCCGATTTAGAGTGATGTCAAATCTTCTCGTTTTTAGACGAGTCATGCAT
The DNA here is from genome assembly GCA_028023455.1 of Epiperipatus broadwayi. Lineage (NCBI taxonomy): Eukaryota > Metazoa > Onychophora > Udeonychophora > Euonychophora > Peripatidae > Epiperipatus > Epiperipatus broadwayi. The sequence continues at coordinate 397,736 of JAQFVV010006542.1, forward strand.
TATAAGAGTTAACAATCTTAAGAAATAAAAAACTAAATGGTATAAAAGCACAACTATGTTTCAGTAATACTTAGTTGACATGGGGTTTGGTGAATGATGCAGTAAAAGACATGAGGCTTACAAGATACTTTTTATCATAGGTTCTAATTTTAGCAATTTTTAGACTTGTAAAGTGAATTCAGATTTACTAATCTTGGAAATTTTAAAAACGGATGTTATGTTGGTATTAGCTCTGTTAAACACTAGTGAACTAAATGATTAAAAATAACATGACTTTTAATGTAATATTTGCTCTTTCCTGATTTTTTTATTGCTGATCATGTTAATGGCAGCATTAAAAGTGCTTACAAAATAATTGATACTTTTAAAAATATTATTTTCCTGCAGTTTATATGTCCACTCATCTATCATTTCAATAACAACTTCCATTTTCTTTTCTTGAATGAATGTGGCCATTGAGTTATAAATTGAAAATAGAAGAAACAAATACTTATTGAATTAAAAAGTGTGATTATAAAAATAATGAAAATGACAGGAATACACCTAAAACAACAAAATTAAATCAATATCTGTTAATAAAGAAATATAAAAGCAGAGTAACTAATATACAATGTAATGCTAGCAAGATATATGTTATAAAACTTACATAAATCTGCATTACATATTTTATAATTTAAAAATATATGATTAAATTTATTTGAAAGAATACTTTAAATAACAATTATTTAAAAAGTAGTTTTAAAATGTAGTTTTGTAAAAGTAAAAAAATGCATATATATATTTTAAAGAGAATAAAGCTTTTATTGAAAAGTGAATGGGGAAAAAATTAGAGACAAAAAAAAAAAAAAGAGATTTCAAAATTTACTCTCTTTTTTATAAATTAAAAATAAGTTAAAAGAATAAATGTGTAAAAATAAATGTTAATAAAAATTTTTTAATAAAAAAGATTGATTAATTAGTATAAGAAAACTTTTTGAAAGCCAGTCAAGATTGCTGGCTGATAATGATATTGAAATTGTAATAATTAAAACTATGTAGGTCATATTTTCAGGGTAAAAACGATGAGATAATAGATTAATCTAAAAAAAAATTAGATTAAGAAAAAATGTAAAAATCATTAAATTAAAGAAAAATGTAAATTTAAATAAGAAAATAGATTTAAAGCTATGGTAAGAAAAAGAACTATGGGAGAGAAAAAAGTATAAAAAGTTGCAACTGTCTGTCGTTATTTATTTTGTTCTTGAGTCTGTAAGTCATTCTAATATTCAATTTGTGATGTTACATTATTCATTGTTCCAGAGATTCAAAAACCTAAGGACAGAATAGAGCCAGTCATTACTGCTACAAAAAATATTGCAGAAGCTGCAGAACTAGCAACATGTGTTACTAGACTATCGTAAAAGTGTTTGACTAGCCCAAAGTTCTCTGCTAAAATCAAATGTCCATGCCTGGAACCACCACCCAGATTCAATGCTTAAATCATGAAATAGATGCTACCGCTACTCTTTCTGTCTTCATTGTTGAGTCCCAGAATGAAAGACAAGCTTTAAAACCATTGATGGTGATCAAAGAACCAAACGATTGGAAAGCAACTCTAATAAAAAACAAGACTAAATGAACTGTGCCATCTAATTATTGAAAGCCTAGGTTATTGTATTTTGATAACTGTCTATATTGATATATTTTTTAAATGAAATGAACTCTTACAAAGAGCTATATAAATTTAGCCTGAACTAATCATTTATAATTTTATTATGTTATTTTATATTGTATTAGATATGTTTATGCATGAAATTAATGTTTGCTTAATTATTATTTGGCATATTCTCTCTCTCTCTCTCTCTTGTCATAGTGTTACAAATTACTTAAAGAAATAAATGTTTATCTCTGTGTTAAGTTAATGTGCTGGACCCCTTGATTAAGAATAGGAGCTAGCTTGGGATATTTCAAGTGTTGATTGGTGTGCCTGTTGTCCAAGCATGCTGGTTATTTAGAAAATGGTTTATTGGCACCTGAGTTTGATACTCAAAATAAATAAAATACTTTGGATGGCAGGATTTTTATTCCAGCAGCCAAGGTGGGCCATGGTTAAGAAATGTAGTATGTTATGCTTTGTATAGCCCAATCTGGCTGTGGGTATCATTGATGGCTATGCTGTCAATGGTACTTCCCCCTCTGCTTGAAGTTCCAGTCAAATGAAATAAAATAATAATTACCAAGAAGTATAATAAAGAAGCTACCTATTAAGTGTTATAAGTTTAATAAAGTATAAGGTTAAAACTTAGTTAAAGCTAAAAGATATATAAAAGATTGTTAAAACGTATTTAAACCCAGCAAGAAGAAAGTTCATTCAGAGGAACCTGGTTCAATAAATATATATAATCCTGAAAAGGTTCATATGTGGATGAAAATCAATTTGATAATATTAAACTGATTATAAATCAGTTGTTTATTATTTTGATTTATTTATAATTTGATTAACACTAAAGAATTTATTTTCCACAAATTTTGCAATGTATATGAGGGTCCTTTTACCATCTTTAAATGTGCTGGCTCAAATGCATACTGGATAGATAAAGACAATGATGTCAAAGAAATGTACAATTTCCAAAGTATGAAGCCATACCATGGTAACAAGTTATAGATCCACTAATAACTAAAAACAAAATACAATGTTATAGATTACAAACTCAAAGTATTTGATCAAAAAGTTATATGAACAGTGACATTGCATAAAATCACAAATGGTAAACAGGTATATTACCAAATACCACAAATGACTAAACAAAAGCAAAAATCATGGATCTACCTTAACTTAAACAAAAAAAATCAAAGAATTAAAGATAGAAACCATCTTTAATACTTATTGGGAGGATGTGTGATGGATGCTTACAACACCCCACCAATAACCAATACACACCATACACACCTATTTCAAATTTAAGCCCATGATATTAATGCTATTTAGTAAATGACAGAATCAAGTAATGTTAGAGCACATAAACTTGTACTAATTAATTATCACAACCTAATATTTAAAGCCAAATATAAATAAATGTTAAAACAAAAGTTAAACATCACTAAACAATGGGATATCATGATGTACAATAGATCAGATAAATAAACTTAATCAAAAAAAGTAATAATTAATATATATAATATAAAAATAAATAAAACTCAATATTTATTTTATTACCTTTTTTTATGATTTTATTTTAACAAACTGCCTATGGTAATTCTTAACCAAAGATGACATCAACAATAAAATTAAAAAATTAGCGCAAATTCACTGAATAGATAGATAAAAAAAAAAAAAAAAACTTTTTTTTTTGTTAAGAAAATAAAAAAACCTTTTACCTGAGTAAAAAAATCCACCATTTCCTGCATAAAAAACTTAAAAGAAAAGTTGAAATGTTTATGTCAACTGATTCAAATTCATAGTACTGCTAAAATAATATTTTTCTACAATTCGAGAAAGTGAGTCAAAACATTTACTTCTGAAACAACTTAGCAAAGAATTCAGAATGTAATGATCTTCAAACAAAACAAAACACTAGAATCTGTAAAAAGGAAAAAAAAAATCACAATTGATTTCTCACTATAAATTTTGGAAGTTAAAATTAAAACATGCAATAGCAGAAGAAATATTAACATTGTTCCAATTAATTTCATTTAAAAAGATTTGATATATTATTGACAAAATCAATCATGCATTGCTAATTGCAGAAGGAAACTGTCATGAAAGGGAAGTCATCATCCACAGAGCTATAAATTCTGAAGGACAATATGGAATTGTTTTATCTGTCATGAAAATGAAGTCATCATCCAATTGTCTTATCTTCATACATCTGGATTGATAAACAATGGAATGATCCATCATAAAAATTTTTTTTACTCATCACTTCAAAACTTCAGTTCAAAGACTTTCATAAATTATTTGAATTCTAAGCTACACATAAAGGAATTCCCATGGATTGTAAACATAAGCTATCAGAACATTATCCATATGAATTGTGAAGTCTATCTACATGTTTAAGCTACCAAGTATGGAAATAATATAAAAGTAGAATTTTTACAAACAAATATAAAAAATAAACAACATATAATAAATCAAATATTTATTAGTTCATTTTGGTTATTGTCCATGAGTTTAACAATAATTGTTCTTATGGATACAGTCTATCTCTCTTCGAATCATTCTTCCTTGATAAGTCATTCATCACATGCTAGATTCCTCAGCAATGTGCTTTTAATGATATTGTTTCTATTTTCTGCAGTTGATTTTCTTCTGGAGTCATTTAGACATTTATTGTAGAACTTTTGATGTTTCTTTAGGCATTATATAGGCAAGTAGATTAAATCATCATGCTTCTATGGTAGGTCTGTATCAATCTAGCTCTATGGCAATATTAATTTAGCCAAAATACATTGCATAGCAATTCATAATAGATTTACTTTTTCTTAATTTATTATTTGGCATATAACAGTTTATATAAGAAAAAGTTATTTCATCATATATATATATGAAAAAGAAAAACAAGTTTTATTTACGTAAAACCTGCTATCGCTTGTATTAATGATCAATAGATGGAGCTTTACCAAGACCTCCAAACAAGCATATTCTGTTTACATAAATGTCAGAGTCAATATTCACTGTCTTTTTATGTATATATATATATTCTCTTTCTCTATGTTTGAATAATAGAACAGATTTTATTTTTAAATTTTAATTTAAAAATCAGTTCAGTTCTTTTGTCAAACCATACAAATTTGTTAAATTTTTCTCTGTTTAAATGTTGGTTGTAATTTCTTATAATTTTGAACTACAAAGATATGAATAATTTGGAATGTTCAAACAAATCATTGATTTTTTCTTGGATTCAAACATTCAATCTTTAAAAGTTGACTTATTTTAAAAGTTGTATTATTTGAAATATAACAAAAGATTATAGAAATGAACTGGATTTGCTTTTATACCCCTCTTAGTTTCCAGTATTTAGTATACAAGCATTTCCATTTCTGTTTCTATTGCTGTAGCTCTCTATTGTTGCACATATTATATTGATTGCAGTTAGAACTGAAATTACATAATAGAATTCTACTTTCATCTTCCATACCTGGTTGCCTAGAGATTGGCTTGACATTAGGTAATCAACATGTTTACTAAGTTTAAGTCTTTATTCATCATGACATATAACACATTTAACAATAAGTCATTATTGACATACATATATATATATATATATAAAGGATTTATTTAACTGGTTTTTTTTATTTCGCATTTAACAAGGAAAATTAGTTCATTGTGCCATTTGTTGAATTTTGTACTTAATAAAGCAAACATTTATCGTGTGCATGTTTACACACACAAAAATGATATTGCATATTTAATCACCTGTTAGCTAAATTAATGTTTTAAATGGTTTGGATTGGATGGTGTGGATGGATAAAGGCTGGTCTTAATAGAATTGTAAACTACCTTTAAATTTTATATCCACAAAATTTCAACTTTATTCATAATTTTCAAAATAAAGTAAAAACATTAAAATTTGAGATTAGAAGAACTATTTTTTAATCCCTATTGTATTTTTAATTTGAAAAATGAAAATACAAAAAAAAATGTTTATTTATTTTTCAATTATTATAATAATTACATTTCAAGCAATATTTTTTTTTAAAAAAATGAAATCTTTAAAACGAATTATTTGAAAATTATTTCAATATAATCTAACTGAAAATTTATTAATGATTAACCAAACAGTGATTTTAATCATTTATTTAAATTTTTTTTACAAACTTATTTATTATATACTACTGTTGCATATTGTCCTCTGCTTAGATTCATCTAATGTTTTTTGGGAGCAGCGATTTATCCTAAATAAGCTTGAATAAATAATGAAAACTGGGTGATCGAGTATATTCACAATTTTTAATCCAATAAATAATATTGGTAATATTTTAACAAAAATGGCTTGTTTTATTAAAAATGCTGTTGATCAACTTCAAAAACAATTCTTTCCTAAAACATGTGCCCTGTGAAGATTGTTCTGAATTTTTTCATCAAGTGGCATATATAGAATAAAATAAAAAATGTACTAGGTGGTTATTGAACATTTACTACTACTTCAATTAATTATATGTGTGAGTGCATGCATCTCAGCATATATACATTCATTTATCTATTCATCATATTTTACAGACATTATTTGAGGAAATATATACATCTATTTAAGTTTGTATATTTATTAAAAAGTTGAATAGCCAACATGGAAAGTAAATGTTCAAGAAGACATTATTTCTCATTACAAATACATTCTTTTACAATTACAAATCATGTTTTTTTAAAACAACAATTCCTGTGATTTGGAAATAACAGCAACAAGTCAGTTTAACTAAGTAAACTGAAATTCAAAGTGTTTGAAAAAAATGTATAACAGGCTTAAAATTTTAAAAAAAAAATCTGTTTTCTATGCATACATTTCAAACAAAAACAAACTTTGTACTTATAGAATTAATCTAAAATATTGCACCTGCATTAATAAAAAGAATTAAACAAATGTGAAAAAATTATAGAATTACCATTATTCCAAATAACTTGATCCTGATTATGGGTATTGGTAACAAAATTCTTTAGATATTAAATGGTTTGCTTACTCCAACGAACATTGATACTAAATGATCATAAAATGCTGTGTTGTTAGATGAAATTAATTAATTAGTGTATCTGATGAGAGACCAATGAATTCTATATTCCAAATTAATTTTATTAAATGTGCTAATTGTTCCTATGGGAAAAAGTCTTATGCCATATTTATTTAATATTATTGCTTATGAGATATAATTAAGTATAAAGTTTTTAAAATTGATTATGTTACTGATAAAAATATATAAATAAATTTAGCAGTTTTTAAATGTTTCTCTGTTAGGATTCTATAAGAGACATGACTATCAGAGTCTTTATTTGAAGACCTGAAATTAAGGGGGTGATGTATAAAAAATAAGTACCATTAAAATATTAAAAATTGATTTATTTAGAATAATTAAAATCTTAAATTCAATAGAATATAACAAAGAAATTTTAATGAGGATTCAAAAAAATATAATTGTGAAATGATAAATGTTATAGAAACAAACAAAAAAAAAAGCTAAAATGGTATATAGGAATTAAGAAAAAAAGATGTCAAAATTATTTAAAAAATCAACAAGTCATATTAAGGAAAGCCTTATAAAAATCATATAGTAATAAATAAGTAGAAAACAAAATACTATCAAAATAAAACATCTTTTGAAATGCAAAGTATTTTATATTAAGAGTTAAAGCATAAAATCAAATCTATAAATAGTTTTAATAAATGATGAAGTCATTGAAAAGTTATTAAACTAAGAAGGAAAAATAAATAAATTGTTAGCAAAAGTATAGACTAAATGTCTAATTGGAAAAAAATAAACAAATTGATTGGGAAAATTTATTAATTACATTGATATTTAAAAATGATATAAGAAACTAATTATAACCTTTACAAAGAGTATTAATTTCAAACCCTCTCCAACTACTGCCATATTAAACAACAAGCTGGATTTTAAAATAGATCTACTGCATTAGATTCATCCAAGTACTTAAATAGTTGATCATCTAAAAAAATATTTTTTTGTATTAACAGTAAACTCATACCTATGATATGTTCTGATTATTAATCATCATGCCTTTCTGTTTATCCACAAATCTTCCTGAAAATTTCTTCCCTTAATGTTTTTATCTGTTCTCTCCAACTTTTCTTGGATGCCCTCTTTTTATCTTTCCTATTAATATCCAGTTTAATAATTGTTTTGATAAGCATCCTCTATATATGTTCATACTATAGTGTGATCAATATTCATTGTTTCTTGAATTGTTTTATTCCTTATGCACTCTCTCTGTCTTTCTATAGATTTGGGTCCATAACCCATTTTTATAGTCACCATTTTTTTTTCTTTTTTCTTTAATTGCCAAACTTATTTTTCCATAAAATAAAAAGATGAGTGTAAATTTTCACTTTACATTAAATTTACAGGTAAAAAGATTGTTGATTGTGAAAGTAACATTTTTATGATTATTAAAGTTTTAAAATATGAAGATATAAAACTAGCACATTATTCAATTATCATGATTTTCAGAAGAATATTATTGACGATAGGGCATTTCTCAAATTGTATACAGCCGCCTAACCAGTCAAAATACATACCCTGAAAAAATTCCATGTTTATTATTTGCAAACAGTAAAATAATAGATCGTTACTTATTTAAAAAAAAAAAAAACAGAAACAAATAGTCTATTTTAAAGAATATGAAATACAGTATTAGTAACACATATTCTTATTAGACACATTTGAAAGAAAACGAAAAACAAATAATGAAAACACTATATTTTATAGTAATATAAGGACAAACAAATTTGTTAACGGAAATCGGTGACAAATTGATAAAAACATTTTAGTTAATGTTTTTGACAAATAATGGAAAAAGTCAAATATATATGATTAATATTTTGTAACTTTTTTTTTCCTTATAAAAATATGTTTTTATAAAAGTAAACGCTGAATATCGACTAAATAAAACGAATCATTATAGTAAAATAATTAATAACGTAATTGTATATATATAAAACTACAGATGATAATTGATGCAGTAATTTTCCCATCATATTTTTTTTCTTTATATATATATCTCATTCTTCTGAAATATTTTAGTGAGCACATCACATTCCCAATCAATACGAGCTATTACGCGGACGCTTGACTGCGTTTTAAGGCTAACCAAAGTCGACTCTACATTCTTTTGGGATTAATTTTGAGCAATATTTACTCGAATCTCTCTTCTAAAATCCGGTAACTTTGTGATAGTTTTACTATGCCTCATTTATTTTTCAAAGAGTGCCTTTACCATAGCTTTGAGTAATGACTTCACCTGTAAAATATTGCTCATTTCTAGCAAATTAAAAGCAATTCCAACTTAAAAGATTAGAAATTAGTTAGAAAAATTCCTCTCACAACGGCATATAAAATTATGCTAATGTGAGGAAATAATTGACATTTCAGAATTATATAAAAAAGTTAAATATATATAATCCAAGGTATGCTATATTGTTTTGAGCAACGATTATATATATATAAATCGAACTAATTATTTCAAAATGTCTTACTATTGGTCGATTTACATTTTTTTTTTTAAAAGAAAAAAAACTGCAAACGTCATTTGAATAAAGCAGTAGAAAGTATACATAAATGTAGATTATTAAAAAAATTGTAATAAAAAGGATCTGCAATATAAAAGACCTAAAAAAATAATAAAAACAATGTGCAATATAAAAGATAATAACTAATAATATAAAAAAGGATAGCAATATAAATGCTGAAATATATTAAAATAAGGGACGTGATATCAATACTGTTAATTTTATATATAATGTATTTATTAAAATGCCATATTAAAATTTAGAATTATTATGCCAGAAATTAATATAGTTACAGAAAAGTACCATTACATAAATTGATAATTCAGACTTGAAAATTATTAATACTTATAAAATCAAAATATCAATGTACCAGTATGTAAATAAAAAAAAAGTTTAACATGTTATATGCAATAAAAGTAGTACTATCTATCTATCTATCTATCTATCTATCTATCTATCTATCTATCTATCTATCTATCTATCCATCCATCCATCCATCCATCCATCCATCCATCCATCCATCCATCCATCCATCTATCTATCTATCTATCTATCTATTATCTATCTATCTATCTATCTATCTATCTATCTATCTATCTATCTATCTATCTATCTATCTATCTATCTATCTATCTATCTATCTATCTATCTATCTATCTATCTATCTATCTATCTATCTATCTATCTATCTATCTATCTATCTATCTATCTATCTATCTATCCAAAGACCCACCTATCATTCAATTTAGCCATTCATACATCCAAGTATAGAGTGAAATTATAAAAAAAGACTAATGAATATGAGTTACCATTATGTTTTTTATTTGTAGATTAACAAAAACATTTGACTCTATAAGCATTTTTGGCTGATCTATATCTGCAAAAGTTTTTATAGCAGTTTTGCTAGAAGTAAGGGAGTAAAAACAAATTAAAGATTATTAAGTTTTTTAAATTTTGCAGATGATATAATTGTTTTGAAAATAATGCTTCAGAGCTTCAGAAAACGTTGCAAGAGCTATTAGATGAAAGTACAAAAATAGGAATAAAGGTAAATATTAAAAATATTAAAGTAATGATGAATGAATTTTCTCAAAAGATGAAAACAAAGATTAATAATAATGAATTAGAAGAAATTAACAACTACAAATACCTTGGTCAGATTACTAATACAGATGGTAACATAATGAATGAAATTACTCATAAAATTAAACTTGAATGGAATGCTTTTGGTAAATATAATTTACTATTAACAGCAAATATGCCTATGTATTTGAATTAAAGGCTTTTAAAATAAATATGTTTTACCAAATCTTATTTATAAATGAAAGATTTTGATACTTGACAGAAGACCAATGAAAAGACTTCAGACCACTCAATGAAGTATGGAGAGACACATTTTAGGAGTAACAAGAAGAGATCAAAATGAAATGTCTGGGTGAGAGAAGAAACATGTATTATTGATGAAATTGAAATAATTAATAGCTTAAAATGGACTGAGATGATCATAGTGCTAGAATAGATGATAGTAAATACACAGTTGAAATCTTAACCTGAATTTCAAAAGATTGTAAAAGACTTCAAAAAGAGAGCATGAAAGATGGATGAACTGGTAAATAGAGACTAAAAATCAGAGAAACTGAATTCAATGTGATGTTGTCTTCAGTAATGGCTAAAAACAATGGTCATGATGATGACACACCCTTCACCAACCCATCTATCAGATTTATATTTACTTGTGCATTTATATATATATTTATTTTTCTATTTACTTGTCTTAATTGCTATTTTCATCTTTATCTATTTATCTATTTATTATTTAATTGTAGGTCTATCTATCTATTTGTCATTTATCTAGTACTTAATCTATAGTTTTCTGTCCATATACACACTTAAATATTTAATAACAAAAAATGTTTTTCAAAGAATAATAAAAATATAAATTGACTCACTAAAATCAAGTTATATTATTTATTTTTTTACCATTTTGTTGTTATCAAAGACCTAATAACGCAATTAAAACTAAGACAACTATCTATACGCAAACACATAGACAACTTCCGACCAAGATACTTTAAAATAATACCAATAATTATATGCAAGAGTAAGTCTTGAATTAAAAGTTGATCGATATAAATTTTTAATTTAAGTTAAAATATTACTATTTATTAGACTTATATTTGAATACTATTTTATGTTTATAAAGTTTTATTTATTATTATTCACAGACAGATCGCTCCCATGCAATAATAAGGCTTTTTAATGGCAATTATTCTTAACAAAGAGCACTTTCTATATGAGATCAGTATGATAAATTTGTATGTCAGCATAAAAATAGAAAAATAAATATATTTAATAAACATTAAACCAAAACTATTCTACATGTACATTAATTGGTAATATGTAACAACTCTAATTTGCAACATGGTGGATTATCTTTGCATTAAATACAAAAAACTACCTGGCTAATATATATATATATATATAAGTATTAACCACTTTAAACATGTTTATCATTCTAACTATAGAAGCAAAAAATATAAAGAAAGATGAGGGGAGATAATTGAAGATGAGGTTCGTCATAAGTACATAAATCAATCGATGAACTATGAATATAACGACTATCATATATTATTTTTATGGTCTGTTTAATTTGTAGCATGAATTATGTTTTCAATTTGTTTCAGCACAAAAAGTTTTAAAAAATCAGAGTTAAATAGTAATATGAAAACCAACCAATGAATAATTTGCATCTGAAGCAATAAAATCATTTGAAAAAAAAGGCTTTGCAAAAAATGCAAAGTCATCCATAGAGACAAGAGTATTTATATCAAAATAGAATGCATCTAAAATTTACATTATTTCAGAAAATAAAATAAACTGAACCAATGGTCTAAAATTAGCCAATTTGAGATGTCTCAATACACATTGAGATTTTAAATAGTCTTGAAGTAAGAGAAGAAGTGTTTACTTTGCCAAATCAAATTTATATTTTAGTAGCAACTACCACACAAGCATGAAAGTAAATTAATTAAGTTTTAAAATAAGGTTTAACATAATTAAACAATGCTTGTGTAATGTGAAATTAATCTAGACAATATATACTTAGTCAAGGTAATACCTGATAAAATTATAAAATTGTTAAAATAATATATTTATATTCTAAAGATTAATAAAGGATTAGTGTGGGGAATAAAACTATCTATGATTAGCTCAATTACCTATACACAGCTAACACAATTTTTTTTAAGGATTGGTAGAATTGTACAAAATCTAAAAAAAAAAATTATTATTTTTGTAAATCTGTAGACCATTGATAATAAGAAATGAATGCATTCATGCTTAAAATAATATTATCTAATAGACTATAAGTTAATAAGCTACATACTTCTATTTCAACTTCTAACTATAATAAAGATCCTATTACAAGAGCAATTACAAATGCAGATTATTGGATTGATCGTAAATATATATTAATACTCTTCAAGGTTCAAAAAATATTGGATTATCAATTTTTTTATTTCAATCCTATTCATAGGAAACAATATTTAATCTTTTTTTTCATGTCTCATAGCAGCCACCAGGAAATGAACCCACTGACCTGGGACAACTGCTTGTAAGGCAACTGTGCTGACCTCTTTACCACCAACACTTCACACAATATTTAATCTTTTTTTTCATGTGTCATAGCATCGGCTGGGAAGTTAACCCATTAACCTGGGACAACTGCTTGTAAGGCAACTGTGCTGATCTCTCAATTACCAACACTTGACACAATATTTAATCTTTAGATGCACTCACTACTTATGCTAAAATTCAGAGAATGTAAACTTAAACTTTCCAAATTAGCGCATTAATAAGTTAGAGAATTCTCCTATGGAGGATATTATAAAAAAATCATATCTGATTTTTCATTTATTCTACTATTCTATTGATTAAAAAAAATAGCATTTTCTATTCTGCAGAATAATAAAACGAATGGAGAATTTGTGACCAATATAGACATTTAAAATCAAATGTTCTACAGTTGTCAAAAAGATTTAAAATATGTGAATTAAAGCTGGAAAAGAGATACAGAAATTGTAAATCTTTTTTAAACATATCAAAAGTAACATTTGAGCATAAAAATTATTACAATTCTTTTAAATTCATCAATAATATGTTTATATGATATGTAGAAAAAAAGCTTTTAATAAAGTATTCATTCTATCTACTCATTTAGATTTTGATATAGATATGTAGTTTTGAAAAGAATACATAAAAAAAAATATTGAACGAATAAATTAAAAATAAAAGAGAAACTCGATTGGTTTATTTATTGAGTAGAAAATATAGTTCAATGAAAGATGTTTTGGAAGAAATCGTAAGTGAAAACAAAAAATAAAGGATGAAAAATATTGATTTTGTTGGATAATATAAGAGATAGAAAGAGTTATGTGGAATTGAAGAACTGAGCAATGAAGAGAACAGAGTAAGAAAAATTGATGAACTGTTGATGTGACGATTCTCTGGATCTATCCATGGTATAGAATAATACTGATGATGATGCAATTTAATAAATTCAGTATCTTTTACAATTTTGAAAATGAATAGGTGCAGATCACGTTGAAATAACTGGAAAAAATTTAAAATATGATGCTAATAAATTGCATTCAAAAATATTGGAAACATTTTAAAGGTTATATATTTTTATGAAGTTATGTTACTGGTTTTAAGGATACTTCTGTTATTCCAATTTTGAAAGTGAAGTGGATAAACAGATAAGATTGTAATAATTATTATGGAATGTCATTATTACCTACTACATGAATATATAATTTTAATGACTTTATTGAATAAATTGCTAACAATCAAAGAGAAATGATAACCAAAGAAATTTAAAAAATCAAAGGGCAGTCTAAACATGGGTTTATTGCTAGAAAAATACAAATATTGTCTGTCACAAGCCAAAGAATGATTTATATATTATTTTTATTTTATCTAAGACATTTGACTCAATTAATAAAAACAGATCTAAGACACTCTGTTTAAAATTCGTAGATTGTACATTTTAATTTATTCATATTAGACAGATTTCAAATGATAAAATAAAAATAAAAATTATATCAGGTAAAAAAAATAGGCATTTGAAATAAAAATAATGTTAAGCAATGATATGCACTAGCCCCACTTCTTTAACTTTTTTTTGAAAGCCATCTTTGAAACTGTTTATAGGTGGCTTTATGATATTCAAATTAATCTATAGAGTGATTGGTGAAATTTTCGTTTTCAGTTAATTAAAAGAAAAAGCATCATTTTCTTATCTGGTTTAAAAATATTATAATGAATATGCTATCCTTGCCAGACAAATCCAAAAGATTATTTAAAGAGTTACTTTCTGATTCAATATAAAACATTGGTTTTGTAATTAATATTAAAAAGATCTCATGTTCATTATGAGTTAGTGATGAAAAAAAAATCTTCAGAAACTTTTACTTCGCAGGATTTCTAATAGGAACAGAGGCATAAATAATGAGGTGCAGTGCAACTTTCACTGTTCTATTAATATTTTTAAAAAGTTAAGAAATACATAAATCTGCATAGTGATATAACTGTTGTAATTAAATTAGTTATATTGAATTATTATTTTGCATAATTCACTGTATGGAAGTGAAACTTTATATCAATATAATATAAATTCATTAAAAAAATTTCATTAAAAATCACTGTAATATATTACAAATATTATGGCAAGATCGTAAAACCAATCAATATGTTAACCTTGTTCAGTGAGAATATCCTATTTTTTTCCTTATGTCAAAGCATTGGTCAGGAGGCGAACCCGCAACAACTGTCTGCAAGCAACTGCTTGCTTGCAAAGCGGCTGTGCTGACTTCTGGACTACCACCTCTTGTGTTTAGTAGGACAGCTGAAAAGAATTAAAAAAAAAGACTTTTGTGAAAAAGATAAACTTTTATTTACATTATAAACATTATTTCAAACTGATTCTAAACAAAGTATGATATCACTGGGAAATATGGTTCAATATAAATTAAAATGGAGAGTTATAATTATATTTAAAAGAATACCATCAATCTGTAGAAGTTAATGATTTTTTTAAAAGTCAAATATTATCACAAAAAATAAATTTTTTTCGTTGGTTTAAATTAAAATTATTCAATATTCCATCATTGGTTTTTTAATGAAATGGATGGTTGAATAGTTGGAAGGGTGAAAAGATTAAAGTTTGTTCATTAAAGTTTGAGGAATTGCTATCTTGATATAAACTGAACACTGATTGTATATATGTGTGGGAAATTATGATCTGGATCATCTGATGAGTGCTGGTTCTGCATAGAATATATATTTTGGGGATAGTGCATGTTTTTCACATATATATGTGATCGTGTGTATCGGTTGGTTGAGATGGAATAGAGGATGAATATATTGAAAAATTCTGAGTTTAAGTCCCTCTAATTATATATATTAATTAAATGACATCAACTAATAAGCAATTAGGAGCAAATGAAATCACATTTATATTAAATTAAAATAATCTTCTTACTATATATCGTCATTGAAATTATTTACAAAATCGAACCATTTGCTTGACTTCTGAATTTTTTTATTACGATAAGTATAAATGTGGAAAATGACATATGTAAAAAGAAACATCAAATTTATGGTTAATTTTACACTATGATTTAAATTAGATTTATTTAAGACGAAATAACTGAAACACAGGCTTATTATATACCTGTGTCTATATATGTAATATATAGAGTATATGAGCACAGACTTTCAGAAGATGTGCTCATATACCCTATATATTACATATATAGACACAGGTATATAATAAGCCTGGGTTTCAGTTATTACATTGTAGAGATGTCTGCCCATCCTTGCATATGTATTAAATGGATTATGTCCTGTACATGTGGGGTTCATATTGACCTTGGGTCAACATGGGTGTGACAAGAATCTCGGCCTCAGGGTGGCCTTCGAGCATTCCATCATCAGATTTTCAATTGGATGGACGTTTGAAGAGTTGGAGTGTGTAGTAAATTGGAACCTGTCCATTAAAGTATGAAGATTGTCTATCTTAATATAAATCTGAGCACTTATAGTGTATATGTGTGGGAGATGATAATATGGACCAACTGATGATTGCTGGTTTAGCATAAAATACGGATATTGGAGATTATTTATCTTTTCAGCATATATGTGCTTGAATGTATCATTGTTATTAGATAGAGTGGAGAGTAATGGATCATCTGAAAGTCTGTGCTCATATACTCTATATATTAAGACGAAATGAAAATATGCATGTATTTAGAATAAGTACTTAGAAATTCTATCTTATGAATATTATGTGAATTAAATTTGTTATTACAATTAGCTTAATAGAAAATATTATTTTCCATATATATATATATATGTCAGATTTTCCATTTTTAATATTTTTTAGTAAATATAAATATTGTTGAAACTTTTTTATCTTTTTAAACATTTTAACATGTTCCAGAAAAATCTGCTAAATATTTTTATTATTTGCTCAATAAATTTTAAATGTGCTAAAAAGAGCTACCAATTATGAAAATTAAAGAATAGAAAAATGCGGCTTTGTCAATACCATATTTAAGTCCATTTAATTATTGCCAATTAGTAATTGATGGTTTATTAGAAACATCAAAAGGTGAAGGTATCTCTGTTTACATTGATATAATAACTCAAGTTTCTTTATCAGTATAAAAATCTATGAAAATATAAAGCTTAACATATCTCTGAAAAAAGATTAATAATTATTTGCAGGCAGTCAAGGAAGATGCTAGTATTCTGCATTATCACACCTATAAAATAGCTTTCTGACTTTGAAGTGAAAAAGGATTCCTTTAACTTCAAAAAATCATAACAAAAGAGCTATTATAGGTTAATACAGATAATTGATGGTTTTCTGATAACATCAAAAGGTAAAGATATCTACTTTTCATTCTTTATATATATATAGTTGAACACCTTAATTTTTATTATATATATATATATTGTAATGGGCACAGATGACGTTACATTGTTTTTTTATTAGTACACATGAAAAGAATAAAAGTTCGCAAATAAAACTTTCTTTTTAAGAATTAAAAATTGAAAATTAAAATTCTATACTAAACTCATATATATATATAAAATCGCACAGATGAAAAAAAATTATTAAAATAAAACTTTATTAAAAATAAAAAAAGTATTTTAAAAGCAAAAACTTAAAAAAGATTTAGAGATAAAAATATATCTTTAAGTTTGAAAACAAATTAATTAATGTTATTGAAAAATAGAAATGATTATTTTAATTAGTCAAAGTGAATTAGCCCTTGGGCATTTAAATGTATAAGCAATGGTCAGATAGGAAAACAATAGAAACTAATAGCCAATGAAAGAGATCCATCATGGAATCAGACCTCAATGGAAGGATCATCATGATCGATGACGTAATGTCCATTGGATCCTAAAGTTACATATAAAAGAAAAAGTTTGATAATAAAATTTTTAGCGAGTGAAGAAAATTGAAGAGATGTGACTATATGTGCTAGTGCGGAGTTGAAGGAGAAGGGATTGAAAAGATGCACTCTTCAATCCCTTCAATCTCATTAAAAAATGAAAAATAAATGACATCGTTTTTCTAGATTGAGGACCATAGGACATCAAGGAAATTAACACTGGCTCCAAATGGCAAGCAACTGCAAGAAATTAGAAACTACAGACTTGTTAAAACCGTAAGAACTTTATAAAATCTAATGAACAATATTAATTTGAAAATACTAAGAACTTTAAAATATAAACTTTCCCAGTATTAAATTTATAGAAATAGAATCCTATCTAACCAAAATAAATTCTTTATTAATTCTTTTTAAATTCATTTTCATTTATTTATTTTTTTTTGTTCTTTTAAGTTTTATTTATGATTGTTGTTTGTCACTAATTTAATATTATATAAATGTTAAACTTAAGTCGGGCGTGAATGGCTATATAGATTTGTAAAGTTTTATTAGGGGAGGGTAATCTTAGGTTATTTGTTTCATAGTTAAATTAGGTCAATGGATTGGATATATTGGTGTAATTAGTAGATGTAGTATGAGATTCACTACGGGCAGAATCGCTTTATATGCCACACACTTCCTTTTTTGTCCTATGGAATGTGACTCATAAGTCGGCAAAATGACCGCTGTCCTTTCCTATGGAGTTTTTTTATATTACTCTTCTCGTCAGATAGATGTAGTATTCCTATCTGACGAGAGGCAATTTCTTCTCTTAACGTTTGGTGCTGCCATATTCGTATTACATTGAATGCATCGATATATCAGATGAATTGATGTCGGTTTGACTGTGAACTTTTGGCCTAAGATTAAATAAGGATAGCATTTTTTTTTTCAAATGCAAATCTATGTAGTCTATTCATACTCGACACTCTAAATAAAAATGTGTCAAATTTAAGTTGGGTATGGACGTTGCATGGATTCGTTATCGGTTAATTATGTTTTTGGTTTTCATATTTGATCAAAATATATAGACATTCGGTAAATAATGATACCTTACGGTGAGTATCTAAAATATATTTATTCGGATGTCTTTTAAGTTATTGGTGTCAATGCGGTATCTTATGATGAATGCCATTGGGTTTCTTGTATTTCCTCTGCAATTGACGGTATCAATGACTTTGTATTTTGATCGTTTATGTTTATTTTGAAATGTTTTTAACTGTATAATCTATGTAACCGATCTATACTCAACATTTTAAAACAAACTTTTATAAACCCATCTGTGCGAACTTATAAAAATTAAAATGTAAATTTATAAAAATTAAAATGTAAATTAAAATCAAAGTTACAAATGTAAGTTAAATTTTAAAATGTAAACTGATACTAAAACAATTTTAAATATTATATATGTGCGTAAATAAATGTTTGTGTGTATAATTACTGGCAGTGGCTTATTTTATTCTTTTTTTATATATTCTTAGATAAGAATTTATTATAAAATGTAAATCTCTGCTATTCCACTGAGCTAGTGACAATGGACTAACGACTGGAAACAAAATATATATAAAAAAAAAATTTTTTTTTTGACTTACGTATCTACCTACTATATAAATTTTCTAGGTTCAAATGCCTAGTGGCACCCTGTAGTGCAGATTATGTTAACTCCCCTATTCTCCGGATCATTACAATATATATATATAAAGAATGAAAATTAAGGTATTCATGTAGATATCTTTACCTTTTGATGTTATATATATATATATTGTAGATATCTTTACCTTTTGATGTTATATATATATATATTGTGATGTTGTGAGAGAAAAAGCCGATATGGGGAAATGTGAAACATCAGCATTTCTATAAAATAGAGTCCTATCAATTAGCATGGAATTAACATATATAAAATGAATGTTAAATAACAAAGGATAAATAAAAAAGAAACATGATAATCAGCATAGAAGGAAATAAGTGACTATAATAATTATAATATTGACAATTATAAGCTGCATCTCCAAAATAATCAACCAATTTCCAATAACTAGTTCAACAGGAAATACTATATCAAAAGGTAGACTACTGATCTAGACAATGCCAAACTTAGGGCAGGATATACATCCTCTCATAAATAAATAATGCTGGGATACTGCTGTATTCTGGCCATCATTTACCCTGGTTATATGGTACCATAAGTGTACAAGATAATTATGCACTGATTTCTAATCTCTAAATAAAAAAGTGTTGTGAATGAACATTAAATGTAATCTTGACCTTTGCACCATTCAGAGAATTATCTAAATATCCAAACAGAAACTCTCACATATAAATAAACTAACCATTAGCTAGTTCAAAATCACAAAAACTCTAGGAATAATGAATGCAAACAAGAGAAATATAAATGTATAAGGTTACTATACTTTTATTGGGATAATTTAAAAGTTCTTAAAACATTATGCTATAATGAATTAAAGTTCCACACACATGGACAATCCATAAAATACATCGCTTAAGAAAAAAAGACATCACTATTATTGATTTTATCAATTAGTGAGTTAATTAAAAAAATATAAAAAGATATGATAATATGACAATTCCAAGGTGAATAAATTTTTATCAACAAATTATCATCATCATCATCAACCATTATCAATCCACTGCAGGATGAAGGTCTCTCCAACTTCAATCCATATTTTCCTATCTTTAGCTTCTCTTGTCCACATCACCCCTGCACACTTTCTTATTTCATCCATCCATCTTACATGTGGTCTCTTTCTGGGTCTTTCACAATCTCTTAGAATCCAGTTTAAAATTTCAATTGTCCATTTATTATCATCTCTTCTAACAATATGTCCAGCTCAACTCCACTTCAGTTTTTTAATTTTTTCAATGAGGTCAGTAACATCTGTTGCTTCTCTTACCCATACATTGCGTTTTCGATCCTTTCTTGTTACTCCCAACATGCATCTCTGCATACTTTTTTGAGTGGTCTGAAGTCTCTCTATTGCTCTTCTATTAAGTGTCCAAGTCTCAGATCCATAAGTAAGAACTGGCAAAACATGTTTATTAAAAACCTTCCTTTTCAAACACATAGGCATATTTCCTTTTAGTGTCAAGTTATTTCTACCAAAAGCACTCCAACCAAGTTTAATTCTATGATTAATTTCATCCATTATATTTCCATCTGTATTAATAATCTGACCAAGGTATTTGTAACTGTTAACTTCTTCTAACTCATCACAATCAATCTTTATTTCCATATTTTGAGAAAATCTATTAAACATTACTTTAGTCTTTTTAACATTTACTTTAGTCCTAATTTCCTACTTTCATCTGAAAACTTCTGCAACATTTCCTATAGCTCTAAAGCATTATTTGCAAAAACAACTACATCATTTTCAAAATCTAAATGACCTAAATAATCTTTATTTACTTTCACTCCTTTAGCTTCCCATTTTAATCCACAAAAAATTTCTTGCAGCACTGCTGTAAAAAGTTTTGGAGATATGGAGTCACCCTGTCTTATACCCTTTCCAATGTTAATTTTCCTACTATCATTATGTAATCTAATTGTTGCTGTTGCATTTTTATAAATATTCTTTAAAATAAGACAATATCTTGGAGCTACACCTTGATGATCCAATGCTTTAATCACTGACAAAATGTTTATAGAATACAATGCCTTTTCACAGTCTACAAATCCTAATCATAATGGCAACTCATATTCATTTGTCCTTTTTATAATTTCTCTCAATACCTGGATATGATCTACTGTACTAAAACCACTTTTAAATCCAGCTTGTTCTCTTGGTTGGTGGAAATCCAGTGTTTTCTGTAGATGAGTTGTAATTATCTTAGTAAAAATTTTGTACAGAACTGATAAAAGACTGATAGGTCTGTAATTTCTAATATCTTCTTTATCACCTTTTTTAAATATTAATATTAATACTGCATTTTTCCGATCATCTGGTACATCTTTATCATTTAGACATTTGGTATATAACTTTGCTAAAAAAATTTCTATTACTTCACCTGCTTCTTTTAATATATCAATTATAATTCCATCATTCTCTGGAGCCTTCTGTTTCTTCATAAATTTAATTGCATGTCTCACTTCCTCATTCAAAATTCTGGGCAGTTTTCAAAATATAATAGGTATAGGAGGCACTTGTTCTTTATTACTATATAATTCTTGATAGAAGTCTTTTACACATTTCATGATGTCATCTCTCTTTTTAGTAATAATGCCATCTTTTTTTCTTATTGCAGATATAAATTTCCTACCCATACAAAAAATGTTGTTTTACACTCTTTAGACTTTTATTCTCTTCTACAGCTTTCCTTTTTAGTTTAAAATTATACAGTCTTATATTTTTTTCAACTTTTTTCCACACCATTTTATAAAATTCAAGATATTTAATCTTTTTTAATGCATTATTGTTGTGCATCCTTATATTCCTTCTTTTCTCCATAAATTCTGTAGTATCAGTAGAAATTTTATTGGTCAATTGCTGATTTTTTCTACCAGCTATCTTTTTATTGCTTATTTTTCTATTAATGTCATTCACATCTGAATCATGTTCAAAATCTACTAATACTTGAAACCGATTTGTAAATTCTAATTTAAATTCATTAGAATGTTTCTGAAGATTAGGAATATCAACTGTAAATATTTTTTTTTTTAATAATTTTTGTCTCTCTAGTTTTGCATTAACATGTATCTTACATCTTACTAATCGATGATCACTTCCTATGGCAAATTTATTAAGAACATTACCATCTTGAAATATGTATTTTCTGTTAGTCAAAATATAATCCAATTCTGCTGTACGTTCATTTGAATGCATCCATGTCCATTTTCTTCTAACATTTTTTCAAAAAAAAAAGAATCATATTATAAAGTTTTTTTTTTCTGCAAACTCTACAAGTCTATGTCTTCTCTCATTTTTATTACCATAACCAAAATTACCTACATCATTTTCATCTTTCATTTGTTTACCAATTCTAGCATTAAAGTCTCCCATAACAATTTTAAAATGTTGTTTACTCTGAACAAAAGTCTTTTGTACATCCATATAAAAATCTTCTATAACTTCATCACTACGAGAACTTGTTGGGGCATAAACCTGAATTATCTGCATTTGGTATCTGCTATTAAATTGTAAAACTAATCTTGCCATTCTGTCTGATACACCATCAATCTCCACAATGTTATTCTTCCATGTTTTATTTATAATGAATCCTACTCCACTTGTATTTCCAATATTTGTGCCTTTATAGTAGAGTATATGTCCACTTTTTAAATCAATTGTTTCTTCACCTTTTCTTTTAATTTCACAAAGTCCAATAATGTCCCATTTAATATAAGACAGTTCTTTTTCTAACTCTTGCAATCTTCCTTCACTTGAAAGTGATCTGCAGTTGTAAGTGCCTAAATAAAAAATTGTCATCAAATGGCAGCCTGAGTTTGCAATCAGGGGATTCTTAGCACCCTCCACATTTAACCACTAACCACTGCCTTGGTTGGTGACTTTTAACCTCCTGGGAATAAGAGCCATGATTTATTTTTGTCTGTCATGATTGTATATATTGGAAAAAAATATTCTTAAACTTGGAGGTAAAAAGCCAATAAACTGCTAATGCATGTTGGTGAGCAGCCCATCCATGTTCGTATACTATATGAATAATCACATAGTAATAACAGCTGCAACAACTAGAACGTAGGAGTGGACATTAAGAATTTGCCCTGCTCTGTGATATATAACTTCCTCAGAAAACACACACAAAGAAATCACACAAAAATAGACTTAACTTACCTTGATAAGTGGGAGATACATACTGTAATTTTCACAAATTGCATAAAAGAAAAGCAACAATATAAAATTACTTTAAAATTCACATAAAAAAAATAAGGAAATAAAATATGACTAATAAAAAATTTCAAATTTGAAAAAAATTGATTGAAGACAAACGTTTTTTATTTTTTTTATTAACTACAGTATTTAATTTTATTCAAAAATTTTTTTTATGCATAATTTACAGTATTTTACATTTTTTTATACATGTACAGTATTTTAATCATTATCGCTATTTGACATATGGAAGTTCATTTGTAAACAAGTACGACATTAGATTCGTCACAAGTGGAAATACAACTAGTGCCAATTTCCTTTTTTAATTGCTCTTATAGTGGATTCATGCAAAGTAAAATGTTTTCCAATTACTGTTGATCTTTCCCATTTCACTAAGTGATCTAAAACTTAAATTTTTGTTTCCAATCAAATTCATTTTCTTAGGTGATATTTCCCCTCCATTAGGGTAGACTAAAAGTTTAAAATAAAAATAAGAACTTAGACTTATGATAATAAAAAGACACCTACTAACCATTGTTGAGCAAAATTTAATTAAAACAAAAATTAAATTCTTATTTTTGTCTTTAATTTTCAATTCTGTTTAAAAATCAAATTTTATTTTTCACATCACATTAATTTCAGATCATATTATGTAATTTTTAAATTGTTAACTACAATTAAAATCAGATTTTAATTTTTAATTGTCAAATTTAAGTGTTCCCACCACTGTTACTCACCTTTTAAAAATAAACTTGTCGACACTAAACAATTAATTGATTACATACTTTTTTAAAAAAAGGTAAAATAGAATGTGATTTACAATGCAAAAACAATAACATGCATAATATAGGCATCTATAATGTTTGAACAGATTTACAATATAATCTTATAAAATTTAATGTGTGTATATAAAATGGAGAAATTCTGATTTTAAGTAAATTATGAACTTTTTTATTGCATAAAATTTATTACAGTACTATTATAAAGCACCAAAAATATTGGAATTATTAGATGGAAGTTGAACCCCGATAATGTGTTATTACTTTAAATATGACATGTGAGTGTGAGAAATTTATAATATTTAAAGTAATAGCACATTATCTGAGCTTGACTTCTGTACTAATAATTTTTATCACATAAAATAAAACTGCATACAAAGATATTAAGAACAAACATGAATCACATAACTTCAAAATCACATCAAATAAATCTGCATAAAATGAGACTTAGCAGGTAAAAGTAACTTGTTGATGCCTCTTACTAATTCAATTAATTAATCTTAACTTGAAAGAAAATTAATGCTGCAAAAAAAAAAAAAACATTTCAAAGATAAAAAATTAAACTAGGAAAATATTTTGCTTTTCTTATGAAAATAAAAACTGCCTATACAACTACATTTTGGAGGAAAAATAAGATAAAAAACATGTTTTGATAAAAATACTAACAATTATTCATCACCATTAATTATTAGTTTTTTAAAAATGATCTATAAATGTAGATATAAAGAACACATTACAATATTTTAGATTATCATAGTTTTTTTTTGAGAGATTTAGCAGCTATAATTTCTAGTTATTTTCATGTTGTTTTTACTTGTTGTAATACTCCATTAATATATATTTTCCTAATAAAGCACGCAATTAAAATTATCCACTTTTACAATAAAATATTTTCAGGCTTTATACAAGCCAAATTTATCCATTTTTTCAATGTAATAACACGCAGGTTGGACTAACACAGAATGAGACACTTTGAGCTTTTGACTAGCAACAAAACTTGTTTCAGATTACTTGAGGTCACTCTTTTTCTAAATTTTTTAGTAAACAGATACATGGTGAGGTTTGAGATTTTTAGCTTCTAGCTAAAACTTAGACATTGCTTTCCTCAAATCCATTAAAAAATTATTTTAAAAAGTTGGTAATTTGATGAGTCTTACTTCAGACTACCAAACTATTTCTCACTGTTCCTTTGACAGCTAAACTTCTGATACTGTTTTTAATAACTGTGTCAATAATGACTGCTCCTCATAAGACAACTTTAATCACCCCAATATATTATTTTTGGAACAATCCTGTATCCATCCAATCACATTATCTCAGACATGGAAGCATTAAAACCTGACAACTGAAGTTTATTTTTGTAAAAAATTATTTTCATCCTTTTTACTAATAATTTAAAAAATTTAATCCTAGTTATTGAAATTTCTCTATAATTATTTTTCTCTTACCTCAAAAAGCAAGATAGTCTCTTAATTAACTTTGATTTGAACAACATTATGTTTTGTTCTAGAGAGTTAAAAAGAAACGAAAAAACAACTTTAATTAATTAAAACAAATTTTTCAATTGAAATGTTGAAACCTTATTTTTTCCTCTTTATTTTGAAATCCTAATAAAGAGTAGATAAAATTTTACTTATTTATTCTTATTATTTTAAAAGTTTAAATTAAAACGTGTCAATATTTTACTGAGAAGAACAAATATTTATTTTAGTATATATTTTTTCAAAATTAAATGTGATGGCTGAAATTTTTGAAAATAAAGAATAAAGAATAAAAAAATATTTATTTTTCTTTATACTTTTCTCTCTCTTTTACAACTATTTACAACAAATTATAAATATCCCAATTATTATTTTAAAAAATATTTGGGAATATTCATATCATTTAATAATTGTAAATATTTATATAAGTTAATACTGTACCAGTTGAAAATATATATCCATCCAAGAATATTTAGAATATGAATGAAAGTACCTCAAATCCAATCATGCCTGAGATACACAGGTCAGGAGCAATCATGAATTCTAACCTGTTTGCCCATTCCCCAAATCTATAATACTACATACAACACTCTATGATGATACTACATAAATTAATTATTTCCGGGCCCGGTGCTGCATCGTTTTGCATGAGTAGTCAGCTGATGATGATGATGAGAGATTGAGTGAACCCAAGATATTAAGTTAAAACAATATATAAATATAAATATTATTAAAGAGATTCGAACTACTGGATTAAAGTTTAAAAATATCAATATTTATTTTGACAAAAATTCAAGATTCTACATATGTAATCAACTTTACACATTTAAAACTTTATTTTTGGTTACAAATATTTGATGATTTTTATACAATTATTTTATTTTAATAGATATCAATTTAGTGTGGCAGTTACAATATTGAACATATATTTAAAATAGGTTTTTATTCAAAGTTACAAAAAAAAAACACAAATTTATCTGGGTGATTGGTAGACATTTATACATTAAAACACACATAAAGATATGACAATAATAGAGTTTCACTGTTTTGATGACTTTAATGGGATGCCCTTATCATTGGCTACATAACTTTATTTTCATTTATATAATTTATTTACAACACTAAAATGAGGCTACATTATGATCAAACAATAATTAAAACATTTATTTATTAAACATTTTCAACATTTAACTAGAAAATATTGTGAAACCCTATCAATACGGGAATTGATTATTTCAATAAAGGGGAGGGCAGCTTCATGAGACATTGGATTTAAACTCCAACTAAAAATATTACAAAGAAAAAAACATATTATTATTACACATCATTACTGTTTATTTTGTCAAACAGGTCGCTAGCATAATAGCCAAATATTTGTGGATCCAATATTTTGAGGTGCTTTATCATATTACAGAAGAAAACAGTCTAGAAACTTGCCATCCCCACATTTTGTCGAATCAGCTGACAAAGAGTCCTCGGATGAGATGCAATGGGCTGAACTTTACTGAAATCATCCCATGAATTGTTCTCATTATGTGAGTATATATATATATAGTCCAGGGACATTCATCGCCTTGTTTATGACCTGAAATGAAGATGAGATGACTCAGGAATTCTGATGCATGTCTCTAGATAAAGCTTAATAATATGAAGAGTGGCCTATGCTAACATCACTATTATAATAATATAAAATCATTGGATTTAAAGACTAAATATAAAGCCTTAAATAGTTTAATAAATATGTAATGATATGTTAAAATAATGACCCATGGGAGATAAAGTCATTTATCAAAAGTTAACACTATAATAATGAAGGGTGCATTGCTCCCCACCCTTCTTGAATCAATTCTATTTTGTTTAAATATATAAAAAAAACAACTAAAATTCATGTGCTTAAAAGTGCGAACAAAAATAGAATTCGTTCACCAGCCTTTTTGGTGATAATGATGAATACAGAAATTAATAAAAGTAGCCACCACCAATATCCACTCCAGATTGCAATGCATTTATATATTTTGTATACTTTGATGATAATATATATATTTTTAAAAAAGCATACATTCATTTTACAAGAAAAACTCAGTCTTACGAACTATTTAGAAATAAATAAATAAGAACTCATTAATCTCCCCCCTTTCTAAGCTCATAAAACTGGATTTGATTGGCATTTACATATAAAAGTTTAGTGAAAAATATAAAAGTTTCATTTAAAATAAATTATAACTGCACTAAATTATAAAAAAAATAAGAAGTGTGAGTTGGATGAAATATTTCATAGTAGTATTAATTTGATAAAAGAGATTCGATATAAAAAAAATAATTAGTTTAACATGCTCACCGATTAGTAAGTTAAAAAAAGATTTAACATAAAGAAAATATTAATTTTATAGTTATAAGCTAGAATTAGGTAATACAATTATGTCTTTGGGCTGGTTACCTCAGGATTGTATGGAATAAAGTAGGCATGAGTCTTCTGTGGCAGGCAGCATTCTTTAACATGTCTTTTGGCCTCAGCAATTTTTTGATAGCATGTGCACACTTGAATGGCAGGAGCTATATCTCTGCATGGTGAAGAGTGGAGCTGAAGATGGAGGTGAAGGTGGCTGAGGCCCCTCAAAAATTAAATAGATGTGGAGTCAACTAGCGATTATTGACACAATAGATTTTTGGCCCTATTTATACAGATTTTTTAGTTATGCAAAGAATGTTTTTAATTAAATTTCTTAACTTTAATTTACAGAAAATATTTTATCTATTGTTAGTGGAGATGCAATCACTAGATAACTGTCCAAAAATAAATTCAAATCAATTTCCAGATTGGAAATGATTTGATAAAAATGTTAACAGCTAACTAAAATTAATTAGCTTTGTTTTAAATTTTACTTTAATTTAAAAATTCCTTTTTAATCATGAAACAAAGTAATCTCCCCACCCCTTTAATTATTCTTAGACAGTTGGTGATTGCATCTTCCATCTTGAATTTTTATGTAGTTTTATAATGAAAAATATTTACAAAATAAATAAGATATAATCAAAGAAAAAATACAAAATTGTTTAAAAGATTTGCTTGTGCTTTTATCTATATAAAAGCTCCATTCATATATGTATATATCTGAGTCACATCCATAAAAGTTAATATTTAAAATTAAGAAAATTTTTATTTGAGATTTATATTTATAAATTTTTATAGATGCTTCTCAGAAATATACATATAGTTTATACACATGTGACAAAAAAAACAGGATGAAAGGTGGGATAAGTGGTAGAACAATGGAGCTCGATCTTGGGCTAAAGTTGACTGCTACAATACCTATTTGATATTATAATAAAACATAGTAAAATTAAAACTTATCATGTACTTATTGTAACTTCATTGTAATTTAAAAACATGTAATGTGTATCATAGTTAGAGTTGGCCACTGTCTACAATATACATTCATATATATATATATATATATATATATATATGTGTGTGTGTGTGTGTGAAAATATGAATAAAACATTGTAAAAAATTATTAATGCATTTATAATAAATAATATGGGGTGATGTTTTCACATGGAAGTTAGATTTATTTTGTTATTAACTTCTTGTTAATTGGACACAAATTATAAAATCTGCAACTAATTTTTGGATATTTATAGTCTTAGCATTGCCATGGTTACAGAAGTGAAGTCCCCAATCCCTCAATTCCTCTCTCCTAACTGCAATTGAAAATCATAGAGAAGTTCATGTACAAATTATACCATCTGCAGAGTTTTCTTTTCAACTAGAGAAAGCTATATATTATAATCAATAAATCATTAAGAATATAACTTAAAAAAAAAAAAACAGAGATTGTACTATACAATGTTGACATAATTACTCTTCAAAAAAACTACTCATTAATCTAGTACTGGCTTAACAGTGGTTTTTGATAATCTACTAAATAGATATTTGCTACCTTAGTTTTAATCCAGGGATTGCCAATCATTTAAAACAATCAGCCATTTTGTTTAAATCACCCCCCTTTGGTCTATTAAAGAGCCACAAAGAAGCAAAGAAAGATGTATCCAAACCCCCAAAAAACCACACAAAAAGTGAAAAATATGTTCCTGAAAAATGCACCTTTCTGAATCATTATGGATACATTTGAACATTTTTTCATAATAAAGCATAATAGAATTGCTATATATTTAATGAAAATAAAAACTCTTTTAAAAATAAATAAATATAAAAGAATTACTCTGACAAATTCATTTCTTCACAAATTTGTAATAATTAAATATTCATCATATACAATCATACCATTCTATAAGAAGGCCGAATTTAAAAAGCAATATTGCAATGGACATCCCCCCTCTCCTAGATTCATCAAAATATTTATTTACAAATTGCAATAGAAAATATAAAAAAATGTCTATGTTTATCATAATAAAAAGATTTATGAGATTGAGATCAAAAAGTCATTTTTGGCTTGCAAACGTTTAAGCTATCTAGTAAAAGTAGTAACCTAAAATGAATATAGCATAAATGCTATAACCAACTATTTGAATAAGTAGTCCTTATGTAGGTAATATTTATAAAGCTCAATAATTCTTAGTAGTGTGCATTATTTTTAAGAATTTGTTTATATCTTTTAGAAACATAAAAATATTCTATTATCACAATAGTCTTCTGTGATATAAAACTAAAGATATTTTCTAGTTCACCCAGAATACAAATCAATTTTTTTTTTTGGAATGCCCACAAGTGTTTATTCATTTGTATAAAAATATCCAATTCTTTATTTTTTTATTTTACTTTTTTGATAATTATTATAATTTATTAGTTTTATTCTTTTTCATTGGAATTTAACTTTGTGTAAATATTTATTTTTTATACTGTATTAATAAGTTATTATAAAAATTTGAATACCATTAAATGCATAAAAAATCAATATGACATTGTTAAAAAATGATAGAAAAAGTAAATTGTTAAAACTACATTTCAATCTTTTTTTTGTCTCACTTATATCTAAAACAATAAAAACAATCTGCCCCAAAGCATTCAGTGTTAGTTTTAGAACACCTCCTAATCTTAATTAAATTTTGAACAATACAAAAGATAAATTATCTCCATACCAAGCTCTCTAAATAATTTATAAAATTAAATTAATGAGATAACATGTTATTATGATGAGTCTCATGCCAACTGTGTTACAAGATTAGCACAACACGAATATATGTATATATATAAATCCACAAACAGAAAAATATAAAATCTATATTTTTACAACATGAAATGAAGTCTGAATTTCGATCCTCTTAATATTAAAGTCGTTAGCGTTGAGCGCAATGATTGAAAAATATATATATAAAGAAGAATGATTTATTGCAAATAACATCAATGTAATAAACAAAAAAGACTCATGCATTACATTATCATGTAAATGCTATATATAAATTATTAACTCATGAATTCTATTTATATAAATTTATAGTAGTTCTATGAATATGACTGATCTGGTTGAAAACAGTGCTTAAAAATAATATTTTATTAAATTTATAATCTTTCCTGAATAGTATACCTTTATAATAATAATAATAATAATAATAATAATAATAATAATAATAATAATAATAATAATAATAATAATAATAATAATAATAATAATAATAATAATAATAATAATAATAATAATAATAATAATAATAATAATAATAATAATAATAATAATAATAATAATAATAATAATAATAATAATAATAATAATAATAATAATAATAATAATAATAATAATAATAATAATAATAATAATAATAATAATAATAATAATAATAATAATAATAATAATAATAATAATAATAATAATAATAATAATAATAATAATAATAATAAATAATAATAATAATAAATAATAATAATAAAAACATATAAATTATTATTATTATTATTAATAATAATAAAAAAAATAAAAAAAAAACAGCAACAGCAACAACAACAACTCAGAAACACAGGATCATATTTTTTTCTCATGTCTAGTACTAAATAGCATCCATTCAATAATAAGTACACTATTTAAAAATAAAAAAATAAATATGGAATGCCTATTTGCCTCATTCATAAAAGGAGTTTTTGCTTAAATAAGAATCAGTGTATTCATTCTCTATGCTTTATGGTGTACAAGGTGTAAATTCATGTACAATAATAATCCAAGAAGGCACCTGAACACATTCAGGAATAAACTGGATAGTATACGTGAAAGAGATAAGAGAATAACAAATCACACAACTTTTATTGACACTTGGTGTCTATTGCAGTTACCATCAAACTTATAAAAAATAGGATGTCACAAAAGATTTAGAAATGTCAAATGAAAAAATTACAACTTGCCACCATTGAAAAAAACATATATGATAGTGAACTTTCATATGTCTGCCAGCTTTACAAACAATTGACTGTCTGTATAATAATCAAGGATAATGTGTAAAAACATTGTGTAACCTTTTTAAGTTATTGAATAAAGTTATTTGAAAGATAATAATAATAATAATAACAACAACAACAACAATAATAATAATAATAAAATAATAATAATAATAATAATAATAATAATAATAATAACAATAATAATAATAATAATATCTAGCTTACCACTCGTTCAGATTGTGCTCCTCAATTTATTAAAATATAAAATATAACGATTACAGGTAAGGGTTTTATATCTCTAATAACTATAAAATAGAAAACTAATAGATTAATTAAAAAAAGTAGAGAAATACAAAAAGGCAACACAGATTGATTGCATAATGGACTTAGATGTCCAACATCCAGCCATGATGTCTGCCAGCTCAGACACGTTTAAAAGTTCTTACGCACAAGTTGCAAAATTACCATCAACGGCTATAAAAAAAAGTGAAAATAACACACGATTGTTTTTCTCAAGGAAAACACAGCTAGCGCCTAGATTTCACCATTCTACAGCAGGAGATCTGATGAAACTAGATCTTATCCCAAAAACCACTGAAACCTACGTTAACGCAATAAAAGAGCCTTGGTCTATTGATAGCCTTAAAAAATATCTGAAGTGTTTAACCAGACCATCCCTAGGGAACTCTTCAATTTATTTAAATGTTTTTTTTACTGAATGCTCCATTGTCATAGCAATATCTGTTCACTTTATAGATTCCCTAAGGAGCTTCTATTCAAAGAGATAAATAATAAAAACCTATGGAATTTGATAGCTCGCATGGGAGATCATCCAAATCCACGTTATCTGGCTATTGAATTTGTAAATGAAGAAAGCAAAGAATTGTTCCAACAAGAAATGAAAACTCTGGGGCAATACACATTAGTTGTAGTCAATCCCAACAGAGAAAACTTTATTACTGGTTTAATTAAAAAACTTACCTAGGTTACTCAGAAACAGATTTCATTAAACTTATGAAACCATTTGGGCAGGTGATAGATTTTCAGCCTTTACAGATTAAAAATACACCCATCCCAATATTTAGTAGCAATTATAGATTTAAAGTAAAACTGGGAGAGAACATTAATCCTGAAAATATTCCAACACAAGTTGCAGATGAAGAAGCGACATTATTTCTTGTTATAAATGGTCTAAAACCGCAATGCTTTCATTGCAAAGAACGTGGTCATCTTATTAGCAACTGTCCGGCTTTATATTGTAATAATTTTAACATGAGTGCATCCCCCTTACATCAATTCCCAAAAGAAGACTTTCATAGTAATCAAGAAGTGACTGTAGATAAAGATGTGCAATCGACAGACCATAATATTGAGGAAAAAAATGATATTGACATTAGCAATAGTGGAAAGGTGATTCTACATACTAGAGGGTCCAATAGCATTGAAGTTTCCTCCTCTCCTAATCTGGAAATCTCACCCTTTCTTAATAAAACATCTCTCGAAATAATGGAATTGCTCACAGTGTCACCGTCCCCACAAATTCTAGAAACTTCACAAATCACTAGAAAAACAGGTCGG
Organism: Epiperipatus broadwayi; assembly: GCA_028023455.1. Taxonomy (NCBI): domain Eukaryota; kingdom Metazoa; phylum Onychophora; class Udeonychophora; order Euonychophora; family Peripatidae; genus Epiperipatus; species Epiperipatus broadwayi. The sequence goes on from JAQFVV010006542.1 coordinate 431,524, forward strand.
CCACCTAAAAAAAATCAGGTAATAATCCCAAGAAACTATTGTCTCTAGAATGTGAAAGTAGTGATAATGATTCCCCTCCTCCAGTCTCTAGAAAAAAAGCTAACATCACACAAAGTTACAATGCCTCTCTAATTGTCACATACTCATCAGAAAATAGTCCAATGGAAGAGAAAACTGATAGTATTACAAACATAAATAAAGTTTCCCTTGAAAACCCATTCACAGACAGGAAAATGAGATCCAATGATATTTCTCTCAAATCTACAGACAATAATTGAACAATGCATATTTATTGATCCATTAAAATATACTACAGATTTCCTTATTAAAATATTTAACTTTATTTTAGAATAAAACTTTTTTATGCTAGGCTTAGATTCTGATATATACTCGCACACACATACAAATAATGGATATTAAAATAGGAGTTTTTAATGTTAGAGGGTTAAACTCCCCACAAAAAATTGACTTCCTCACTAAATGGTACAACATTGTTAAACCGCAGATAATGGGCATTATCAAAACAAAAATCTACAGTGGCTCAATAATCAACCCTACCGACAAGCTAAATTCCAAGGGCTTTACAGCCTTCTCAAACACATCTGACACTCCATCAGCGGGTACAGGCATTATCATTGATAAAGCCTGCCCATTTAGTTCTTTCAAAATCCTACATATCGATGTGCACTTGCTGATAATTACATTTACTCATAAAGCCATTACCTTAAACATAGCAATTGTTTATATCCCCCCAGGTCCCACTGTAATAAATAGAATTATACAAACACTTAACTCTAGGTTCATAAATGCTATGTATCCGACGATTATTTTGGGAGATTTCAATATGACATATCAGACCTTCACCGGCAAATGGTTACATCAGCTCTCCTTTCCGATGATGAGTGGAAGAGGCTTTCTGCCAGAGAAGGCTGTGTCATTTAACAATGGTAGACATTCATCACTTATAGATCTGGTTTTCTATTCGCCATCATTACATAACATGATATGCATTCAATTAAAGAATTCCCCCCTCTCTGATCATGCAGCTGTTTTAGTGTCACTGGAAATTAATTTTGATAATAGAACAACAATTAATACAGGAAGAACCATCAGAGTTCTACTACCATCACGCACACCAGAATATCTTTTCTCAGAAGTATACATATATATTCACAAGTTGAAAAATATTACAATGGATCCAGTCCAAGCATGGTGTGCTTTTACTAACCTGCTTTCATTTAATATTGATCATCTTACCAGGACAACAACATCGCCAACAAAACTACTAAAGCTTATGGATGATACCTATAAAAAAATTATTGGCACTTCTCAATCAAATCTCAATCATCCCTGTCTGATGGCTTTAAAAAAGAAATATCAAGAGCTAACAAACCAGCTTAAAGAATATATCTCCATTAAAAAAAAGTTATATTTAAATAAGCCACTCATGTATACCAAAAACTTCATTAGATGGGCGCTAGGCCACCCCTCCCAGGTGCGAGTCCCAGCAGCTATTAAAGTTCAAACTGAAATTGTCTATGGAGATTTTATGTTGGAGTGGCTTTATATATTGTATAGAGAAAAATTCCAGAGAGTATCCTCTCCAAGTCTAATGGCCTTTTCACAAGATAGATCAGAAAATGAATTTAAAATTTCTTTAAAAGATTTCATTAAAAAAAAATAGAAGCGATGCCAGATTCATGTCATCCTGGCATAGATGGAATTTCCAAGTTTGTATACAAACATATTGATAAAATCACTGCACAATATATGCTTAACCTAGTCTCCTACCTCACTAAAGATATCTATAAAATACAGAGCTTAAATCAAATTATGCTTGTGCCATTCATGAAAAAGAAATAATTAATCTCAAATACCACTAACCTACATCCAATTTCAATGTGCTCCCTTGGCATAAAGATAATAGAATCAGTGATAAAAGATAAAATAGAGCCATTCATTTTGCCAAACCTATCAAAAATGAAATTTGCCAAAAAAGAATCCTCAACAGGACAGGCAGCCTTTCTATTCAAGTCAACTATAGAAACTGCTAGAGATAATAAAAAATACAGTCCAGTTGTTATTCAACTAGATATTGAAGCTGCCTTTGACATGATTTCCATCAGTACTCTTCTTAAAACTCTGCAAAAATACTCAGTTCCAAATGCATATCTAAACTTGCTTGCTAACTTGCTTTTAAACCATGAGATTTATGTTTCACTAAATGGGAAAACTTCACCACCAATAGTGCCACATCAGTCTATTCCTCAGGGCTCACCTTTCAGTGCCTTACTGTTCGCTGCCTATATCAACCCTCTTATAAAAATAATAGAAAATGAATTTTCAGGAATCTACGTGCCTACCATCAATGACAACATCTCATGTATTGCATATATGGATGATATAGCATATTTCTATCATCTCAAAAACAAATTCCAAAACTTCTTAAGATACTTAATAATTTTACAAAAGAATACAAGCTAACATTCAATATGGAGAAATCGTGTGCATGGCCGATCTTCACCGGTAATAGCATTATTAATGTTTTCAAAGGTAGACCAAGCGCATTTCTTGGGTTCAACTTTTATTTATGACATTCACCTATGAGATCGCTCATACAGAAAAATTTGATAGAGAAAGTGGAAAAGACTGTCAAATCAATTCACTCTCCAAAGCCTACCTCTCTATATATACAAAAATGGCCTTGCTTAACATGCTAGTGATTACAAAAATCTCTTATTTTACTCCAACAATCATTTATACCAAGGCATTTACAAATAAAATAGACTCCTTATGCAGAAAATTATTCTGGGAAAAAAAAAGATTATTTCAATATCAATAAAACACCTAAGAAAACCCCTTTCACAAAATGGCCTTGGCCTTCACTCAATACATGTCTTCAGGATACAAAAAACATTGAACATAATATCTACATGTGCACAAAAATTTTCATATTTAGAAATTGCTGCCAAGATTACCCCTACAGACAGACCACCTCCTCTCCAAGGATATCTGAACACACTACTTACACCATTATTAACAATTCACACTCTAAACGTTAAACCACCACAAGCTAAATATAAATATTGGGAAGTTTATCAACTTCTACATCCAAATCAAGATGATGTACAAACTCCACTTCATATTAATAATAAAGAATTATGTTGCAAATTCAAACTATGGTCACTTGAACCAAAATATTTTGACTTTCTCCTAAAGATAAATCTAGATTCATTACCTACACAACACTTTTTGAAATATCAAAGAAACTATAAAGATATAGATGATATGTGTAATCTTTGCCATAGGGAATCGGAGACACAAAATCTCCTTTTTTCCTCATACTCAAGTCTAGAAAACATTCATGAAATTATTAGCACTTCACTCAAGGATAAAAAAATCAATATGAAAATCCTTTTTGACTCTTTTAAAAGGGTATCTTTGCTGAAATAAGAATCTGCACTTTTTTACTCTATGCCTTATGGTGTACAAGGTGTAATTTCATATACAATTATAACCCCAGAAGACATCCAAACACGTTCAGAAATAAGCTGCAAACCATACATGAAAGAGACTTGAAGATTACAGATCAATCTAAGTACACTGACACCTGGAATATACAAGAACTTATATAAAAGAACTAACAAAAAAAAAACAACTATATCTAACATGGATCCTTGTGCCAGTTCTAAAGCCAACTGACACAAACTAGATGCATTCCTGCTTTAATTTAATTGAAGTATATCTAATTGAATATTATCATATGATTGAGTGATCATCATTGTTTTTATGAACTGTTTTTTTTTTCTTAGATACTTCTAGTTTGATAACGCATACAGTTACTGATCAAATCTTTGTACATATGCAGTTTTGTGAAAACAATTTATATGTAAGAAGTATGTGTCAAATGTAACTTGTATAACCTTTTAGAATACTAATAAAGTTTATCCTTCGAAACATAATAATAATAATAATAATAATAATAATAATAATAATAATAATAATAATAATAATAATAATAATAATAATAATAATAATAATAATAATAATAATAATAATAATAATAATAATAATAATAATAATAATAATAATAATAATAATAATAATAATAATAATAATAATAATAATAATAATAATAATAATAATAATAATAATAGTAATAATAAATTTAAAATTTTATAATATGCATGTATAATTAAAGTTTTTGCTTAAATGCTTTTTCTTTCTGTGGAAAAAAGTTTTAGTTTGACCATAATGTCACAGGTCATTTTGGATATTTTTTTTAAAAACCATTTACATATGTAAAACAATGAAAAACCAATTCACTTGGTTTTATAAATTATCATTTCATTGACAATAATTGGATAATTGGTCTTCAATACGAATTTATTTCATTTTTATTTTATTTTGAGGATTCAATATAGTTTATATACTATGTTGAACTAAAAAATAATAATTATATTCTTTTTTTAAATCCAGAACTATTAATTAGTTTATACTATAAATTTTTTAATAATGTCAAAATTTTTCATCAGCAAAACTGGGCTCTTTGTGCAAAATGATCAATGTTGAAGATAATATTTTCTGCTGTGTAGTGGAAATTCTCAAATCCAGTTTTGGTAACATTTTAATGAAATACTTGGATATTTGTATCTACATCTCGGGAAAATAAAATATTTAGTGTCAATTTTTCATTTTGTAGTTAATAACTGATAAATATACTTTTCATTCTTTTACATTAATAATTCTAAAATTGAAAAAAATAAAAATACAATTGTTTTCTTTCACTTTATCAGATTATAAAACAATATTAAACTCCCAGAGTAAAATCCAAAAAAGAAAATTCTTCTATCTATATAAAAATATTATTTAATTTGAAAAAGGGAAGTAGATTTTGTGTATTTGTCTCCATTTATAAATTTTTCATTCCACTCTCTCCCCCTCTCCAACCTTCTCCCCCCAAACTCTAATTTTCTGTTTACATTCTGTATCATTTAATAATCATGAAACATTTTTTTCAGAAAAAAAATAATATCAATATTATTGATGAGAATATATAAATATCTATTTAATATAATTTTATATAATTGTTTTATTATATAGTATATGTTTCATATTTAAATATATTATCTTTAGACATATAAAATGTATCCATTTATTTTATTTGTACGTATTGTTTATGTTCAATTATATGATTGTTGCGATAATTATCTAACTTATTACTCCCCCCCCCCCCCAATTTCTTTTTCAGATGTGAGATGCATTTAATATAAACTTATTTTCAAAATTTATAAACTTACTTTTTTTTCAATCATTTTTTCCTTTCTGACTAACTCTTTATTCAATTTTTTATTATTGTTTTTTTTTTTTTTTTCATATGTCATAGCTTATTAAATGTTCTACTTTCTCCTATTTAACTAGAAAAAAAAAAAATAGTAGCGATAAATTATATTTTAAAATAACGATTCTTCTTACATATTAAATTTTGCTGAATATATTTGTCAGTTGTTACTGAAAATATTAAGATTAAATCTAATAAATACGGATATCTTAAAAAATTACATATTTTCTTCATTGCTTATTAGGATAATGATTGCAATAGGTTTAGTAAGCAAATATTAATTGTGCTTCTGATGGTATTGTGATTTAATAGCAAGTATAACTTATTGCATTTCATCACAACTATATATAGTCCTTCATGAAGTGAAAGTAACTTTTTATGTGGTTTCAGTTGTGAAAGCTGGAAATGAACTCCTTTGTATTGCTTATTTTTAAATTTTATTATTACTATTAATGTTCGAACTGAATTCCTTAAAGCATTACAACAAATTTCCTTAATAATAATTAAAACGATTATTTAAATGACCAAATTAATAAAAATATTATTTTTAAAAATATTTGTTTAGAAAATTACCTGAAATTTTTATAATGTTACTTAATTTATCATCTTAACAAAGATTACAAATACTTCATAAAACAGACCACTTTTTAGTTTTTTCTTCTCTGTTATTTTTTACCACGTGATATATTTACAGTCAAAAAGACAAAACGATATATATATATGCGTGTAACTCAATTTCATTTACACTATTAGCACTTACTTATTTATTTAAGGAATATTTGTGGTAGAGAAATATATGAAACTTAAATTTTGAAATGAATAATAAATAATATGAAAAAGAGAAAATAATATTATGAGTGATTTGGATCTCTCAAATCTTACCACCATTCCTTTATTACTCCAAAAGTAAATCAGAGATTCTTTTGAATTCCATAAAATTGATCCATGTTATGTTATTATATCTATGTTCAATATAATTTCCAGTATAATGTGTATTTGTGAATGTATAAGGATGATTATGATGATAATCAGTCAAGAATATTCTTACATAGAGTCCAACATCACATTAATAAATGAAAACATGTAGATGGGTGTGAATATAATAAAGTGATTTATTTTGAAACCAATCAATAAGCAATAACATGTGAATCAAACACATTTAATCTAAATAGGTTTCAAAATTTTTAAAATTATTATTTTTCAATCATTGTTTCTTTTTTGATTAATACTTTAATTAATCAATTTTTTATTATTGTTATAGCCTTATAAAATATTTTACATCTATTTAATGAGAAAAAAATAATAATAGCACTAAATTATATTTTTAAGTAATAATTCTTGTAACTTTTTATATTAGTTGAGTTGTGATTAAATCACATAGAGTGTTTTAAATAGCATTGAATCTCCAACAATTAATGGACTTGGATTTAAATTGTCATGAGTTTTTTTACTAAATTGTCATATTTACTCACTTTTCTTTAGCTTTTTGATTACTACTGACACTGACATCTTTAACATTTTCAAGTAGTTTAGATTTGATTAAAATTACACTACTTCATTTAAAGTGGCAGTCTTATTGGTGAAAATTCTAGTCAATTTATTTCTAGTCCAATTGATAAAATCAACTGTCTTTGTGGTCTGGTCAAGCCACCTACAAGGGTTGTTTTCAAAATGTGCATAAAAATGCCTCTTTAATTTTTGTATAATGTGTTCTCTAGAATTCTTATTAATCTATACTTTCTATTTTCTAAAACATGATATTCCATGGTCTGAAAATATGGTTTTGGGATTTCAACAAAAGAAATTTGATGGTTTTTGAATATAATGAAGGTATTTTTGATATCAGCAGTTCCAAAATACATATGCACTTATACATTTAGAAACACATCAAACATAAACATCAGAAAACTTTACTGTCTATATATTGGTAAAGGTCTACATTTATTTGGTATGTTTTGATCTGAAACATATGTTGCATATCTTCATTGATCAATATTGCAACATTTACCTTACTTTTCTATAGCCATAGTTCCACAAACAAATTAACTTATGTTATTACTTTCTTTCTAATTGCCTTTGATATTAAAAATATTCTATTTATTTTTAATTTAGTTATAAGTACTTGGAGAAATAAATTAAGAAAAAGTTAAAAATAAATTAATGGAATGTGAGATATATCACTGCCCTCAAGTGGGATTCTTATATTTTTATATTTTGTTTTAAAAAAGAGGAGACTATTGACCAGTTTTTAATTATCAAGAACTGTTGGTGTTCTTATATATTCAGAATGATTCATGGATAATTATTCATTTATGTATTTGATAATATCACATTATATTCTGGATTAGTGCCTTGTAATGTATCCAATTGTTGCAAATGCATTGCCTCTAAACTATTTACCAGAAGTGATATAGTAGCAATAAATATATTTCCACTACTAAAATTGATGAGTGGCTGGAATAAGATTTCTTCTGGGAATGTTGGCATTCATATTTTTGTATCCAGAATAGTGTATATTTTTGTAAATTAAAATTTATAATAACATATTCCAGAGTATTAATTAATTATTGGTGAGGTAACTATGGTTCAAAAATTGTAAATCTTTACTGTCATTATTTATGGTTCCATCTGACCTTAAATAAGAAATGTTAAGTTTATTAAAATTGACTATAATTTTTAAAGCTTTTTTTCTGTCATTGAATAATTATGACTTTATATTACAAAAGTTTGTTTTTTCTTAATTGCAGATTAAGACTTTATTTTAATAATCAAGTATAGCATAATATATTTGCAAACGTATCTTAGCAGCATTAAAAATGCAAAATGTCTTATTTGTGTGCTAATCTTCCACTTTTCCTTATTCGCTTAATTTCTAGTGTGGCCTTCTATAATCTTGACTGATTTAAGTCTATTAAGGCCAAATTTTTATTTCATTATTATACCCAGAAATTTATCATCAAACGAAAAAAAAAATGTCTATATATATCAATTAGAATCTTGGTTCTAAATTCTTTAATAAGTAATGAGAAATTATTAACACAAATGAGCTGCTATTTTTTGATTACTAATGGATGTGACATTTGATGATTATACTATCATGTTAATTACAACGTTGTCTTTATTATTATGTGAACATTTTGATTTAAAAAACTTTAATTAAGCAAGGTTAATTTCTGTAATTATTGTATTAATCAGCAAAAAGATTTTGATATGTTATCTAGAAAAGGTATTTCATTCTTTTTTATTATCTAAAATCAATCTAGGTAAGGATGCCTACTATATTTATAAGCTCATTTGCTTATTTTATGATTGATTTGGAAACAAAAATCATGGAATTCAGGAACCATTTTGGCAGATGTTACATTTTTTTAAATATCACTTTCTGCAAAGGATATTGTAGTCACAATTCAGAAACTTGATACCATTTAGTGGAAAAATCGCATATATATTCTGACTGAGCTAGTACTTTTTATCAGTTACTTGGTAGTTAATGTCATATCTCTCTTCAGTCATAATACAAGATAATGTTGTTAATCAAGTCCATGGAACAATCTATAGACATAGGATATAAGTTTTTTTGACTATTACAACATGTGTTTTGTTCCTCACATTAGAGAAGAGAAATAATTTTTTCAATTGATTAAAATGACCTAGGAGATTATATCTATATCTTGCTAAATACATTTAATTTAAAGAATTTGGCTTATTATAATGGCATGACAACTTTTGTTTATCAATGATCTACTGTGAGTAAATATAATAGGAATTTAACTCTGCATAGAAACTGGGATTGATAATTCAGGCCATTGTTTTGACATCTTATATTATATTAAGTTTTGTAAGGTGTGTGTGTGTGTGGGGGGTTTACTAATTCATTTCTTATTCGGATCCTGAAAAATTTTGTGTACTCCCATTCTCCATGTCTTTATTCAGTTTATCTTTTCTGTTTTCATCATATTTAAATATTTGTTTCTGCAACGCTTTTATATTCTTGATAAGTTTTTTTTAAAAAAAATTATGCACTCCTATGTGCTGTTCATTGAGAACTTGCTTACATTTTTCATTATAGGCACTCACTTCTTTTGTTCTTATACAAATGACATCACAATTTGTTATAGTATATTGGTTTTAACTGAAACACGGGCTTGTTATATACCTGTGGCTATATATATGTAATATAGGGTATATGAGCACAGACTTTCACACCATCCACCTCTCTCCACTCTATCTAATAACACTGATACACCTAAACACATATATGCTGAAAAGATAAATAATCACCAATATACGTATTTCATGCTAAACCAGCAATCATCAGTTGGTCCAGACTATCATCCTTACACACATATATAGTATAAGTGCTCAGATATATATTAAGATAGACTATCCTCATAGTTTAATGGACAGCCTTCAATCCACTCCACACTCCAACCATCCATTTAAGTTGAACATGCAAGAATTATGAATCATGTATGCTGGTTATTGAACACTAATTTTCCCTCTTTCCTTAATTAATTCATTAATTCTATTTTCTGTTTTTCTAAAAACTGTTATCTGTATTTCTTTGTGATTGATTCATTTTTTTTGTTCATTGGGTTTATTTTATCTTTGCCTCATTCTTAATCTTTATCATTTTCATTTGTAAAGGTTTTTGTATCTATTACAAATATGTTAACATATTCTCAACTTCCTTCTCAACTTTTTATCTATCCCTGCTCTTTCTTGATTTTTTTTTAAAAAATTGTTTATTTCATGAATCAACTTTAATTTAACATGACTCGTTCATATGTTTCTTTCTGTTTACATTTTGGTTGATATCTTCTTTTATTTCAAGTTTAATTAATTCATGTCTTTTCATTTCTGCTTTCATTTAGCAAATCTTTAGATCCATTTTAATATTTTTTTATTTATTCCAGTATTCATTTGATTTAAGTCCACAACTACATGCTTATTATATCACATATAAATAGCAGATCTACTTGACATATTGGGTAATCCTTATTTTTCTTAAACATTTTTTTCTCTTTATCCATTTAATAAAATTTTCATCTTTTACTCAATCATAAATTAATTAATAAAGACATTCTTTTCTTTTAATAATTATCCAAATTTATTTAAGCATTAAATTTCATGAGTTAGTATCATTATTAATTACAAGGCTACAACATGATATAAAAATTTTCATACTACCAGTAATATATCAAATCGCTCCTACAATAAGTATTTGTTTATATAATTATTTCAAATTTGATTTTTTTTATTACAAACATTATTGTGTTTGTTTATATAAATATTTCACATTTGATTGTTTTTTTCACAAACATTATTTATAATAAAAAATTAATTATGTGTAAAAAAAACTTAAAAATATAGCCATAAAATTGCAAAAATTAAAAAATAAAATTAGTTTTGTTTAACTGGATTTCTTTCTTTCTTATATTCAGTTATTATAATGAAATAAATTTTCTTTTTATTATTGTTGCCATTAGTTACAATAAGGTTATAATATTTGTATTAAAAAGTGGAAAAAATTATGATCATTTGCAAAAGATAAAAAAATTTACAGCTGTTTAGGATAAAAGCATTATAAATATCACTCTATCTAAAACAAGGCATAAAATTTATCCTCTGTGAGCTAAATTCAAGCTAATTCTATTTTTGTAAAATAGTCATATTTAAGAAAATATTGAGATAAACACCTATTTAATTAAAAAGAACAGTATGCATTTGAAAGCTGATTGCATTATCATCAACTGCTTGCAATCATTGAATGATAAGATGATATTGAAATCAACAAATAGTAGAATTGAGAAAATAAATTGTAAATATTTTGTCTTCCTGGATTATAATGAATATTTGAATCTACCTTTACTTCCACCTTATTAAATCTTTGAAATCATTAGTTATACATTTTAGACAAGCAAAGATTAATTTTGTTCTACCAAAAAATTCATTCTCATACTTTTATTTTTTTTATGAATATCACAAACCTCTTATAAAATAGTAAAGAAATATTAATTTGTGATTATCTTTTATTTAATTGGATATTTCTATTGAAATAAAATAGTTACTAAACTGGTAATAATATGATTTTGAATGAAAGCAGCTTCAATTATTTTAAAATATGAAATTTTATACTGTATTTATTTCTGTCAAATTATGATATTCAATTTTTATATTAATATGTGCATGGATCCATCTATTTTGTGTATAAATGCAAATATTCTTTTGTATTTGATTTATATACATATATTTTTATAATTATTTTCAATATTTCTGTGTGTATATATATATATTCGTAAATGTATTGATATTTAATAATTAGTAAAATGGTGCCAATACTTATTTAAAAAACAATTATACAATACCCAAAAAAATAAAAAATTATTGTATTTCATAAATATAATTATATTTTCTTGTTTATAATTATTTATCAAACTTATTATTGATAATTTTTTGTTTTTATAATAATTATATTTTTTTTCTTTATAATTATTTATAAAAATTAACTTTTTTACTAAATTTTACATTATTGTTATATGACTTTATCAGATTTAAGTAAAACTATTAAGTAAAACTTAAATTTAATAGTTTTTTTAAAAGTAGGTAAAAAATGATATACAAAATATACAAAAATAATAAAAAGTAAAATCTTAATAATAAAAGAAATATTATATAAACAAAAGTAAATAGAAGGGATTTGAAAGTCTGCGTTCAAATCCCTTCTAACTGTATTAAGTTCAGTATAGACATTATACTTATATTTAATTAACATATATAAAATATTATTTATTGATTATTGTTAGTCGTTTGTACACTAATCCAATTTAATTGACTTATATATCTATATGCAATATACCAAAGCCTACTATTATTCTTCATAAATTAATCACAATTAACACTCCAAATTTTTATTCTGAAGGAGCAAACTCTGGAATGAAACGGTCATAGATAAATTGTAACCAGTATCACTTTTCAAATTTTTTATTGATTTTGAGCAATAAACTATTATTAGTTTAATACTTTTAAAGTGAGAAATCATTATTAAAGAAAGATCCAGAAATGTTTTTGAAAATGCTGACATTGATAAATTGAAAAAAAAGGTTTAAGATTCATAATACAGAAATCTTTAATGTTTTATATGCCACCAATCTAAAATGCAAATGCAAAATATAAGTGATTATATGTTATAAATATGTGCTATGATTGAATGTATTATAGCATCATAATGCATTAAATGCCATTATTTCCATAAGAATGGAGTTTATTTTTATGATTTTTTAAAACTTACATAGAAGAAAAATGAATTTTCACTATTCTTCTTGTCAGCTTTTTGCGATCCCCCCGCCTTCACGTAGTTGGTTGCAGACGGTGTGGGTTCGCCCCATGCTAACTTAAAAAATTTCTATTCGTTTTGTTACCAGATATACATAATGATATACAAAAATACTTATAAATAGAGAAAAGAAATCTACTGATAAGATATTGCCAATGTTAACAAGATTTAATAAATGCCAGATACAATCAGATAAAATAATTTTTAAATGTTTCAATTACTAGCACATAGATAATTTTCCTTGTTATAATCAGGATAACCACTGCAGATCAATGTAGATATTATAAATACACCAAAAACAAAATAAAAAATCTTTTGGCCTAATGTTATATACTAGTAAATAAATTGGATTAAAAAAAAAAGTAATGGGAGAGACTAGTTATATTTTATGAAGAATTTTATAGCAAATATCTTAATTTATTAAGTAATTGATTCTAGTACATTCAAGAAAAATTCTTAGGGATGAGTTAAATAATTAATAGTCTTGCAAGAATATGATGAGTTATATGATCAATAGTCTCTTCAATTGTCAGTTGTATTATAATAAAGAATAATTACTTTTGCATATGTAAAAGTGGTATGTATGCCTTTCTGATAAGATACTACATACAGATATAATATTGAGATTCAAGTGATAATGAATCTTATCCAGAACATGTATTTCAAATACCCTGGAACATTTATGGATGAATATTTATGTAAGTTTATGAATGATAAAAATATTTTATATTTATTTTTTAATGAATATAATTTATTTATTGATTGTAAGATATTAACAAGTGGATATAAATGTACTAGTATAGTATTTAGCCAAATGATTAATCAGGATTGTTTGTTTTAGTTTGTGCAAAAGATTAGTGGATTCTTTTAAAGAATCACTCTTCATTCTAATGACGTTTTTAGGTAATAGCCCCAAATATTAGGTTGATTTGACTGCTGGAAAAAATGTAATTATGCCCAAATCACTCTGAACTATTTCCCAAATTTATTTATTTGTCTATATTTTTTTTTTCTTAGTTTGATTATAACAAATTTAGGATTTTGAAGCTAGAATTAGCAGTAAACAATATTATTTAAAAAGCTTTAGGTTGCCATGGTTATCAATTTAAATTTATATTTTCAAGATCCCCCATCATCCATTTATCAAGTAAAAAGAAAACCAAAAATGATCAACAAACTTCTTTAGTTTTTTTAAATACTTTGATGATTAATCATCAAAGTATTTAAAAAAAAATAAAGAAGTTCATTGATCTTGTTTGGTTTTCTTTTTATTTGATAAATGGATAATGGGGGGATCTTGAAAATATAAATTCAAATTGATAACCATGGCAACTTAAAGCTTTTTAAATAATATTGTTTACTGCTAATTCTAGCTTCAAAATCCTAAATTTTTTATAATCAAACTCAAGAAAAAAATATAGACAAATAAATAAATTTGGGAAATAGTTCAGGGTGACATAAAAGTTTACTTGAATAGAATCAGTATTATTTTCACATATTTTCTGTTACTGCAGTCACCATAGTAACATTATTACAAAAAAAAAAATCATATTTTTAAGTGTCAAAATTTTTATTTGTAAATTAATTTTTAAAAAAAAAATTATTATTAAAAAACATGTAAATTATTTATATTTATAAAATGTATCAAAGTTGTAATATAAATTCTTTATTTTGGTTCAAAATAATAAAAAAATCATATCAAACTTAGATTTCATTTCAATGTATCCATTTCTCTCCAAACTTACATTGCACTTCCAAAAAAAAAAAAGCAGGAAATTGGCTGGAACATATCATTCTTCATTGAGTTTTATTTGAGTAACTTTCAACAGTTGTTTTGTCAGCCATAACATCAAAGAGTGTAGTATAAATAGTCAGAAAAGACTGTAAGAGGACTTCTCATTTTTTTGACATTGCTGAAAACAGACGTGCTTCTCTATTCTTTAAAAAAAAAATTCTTTAAACTTTATTATTAAATTGTTAACCCATAAAATATGGAATAGAAAGTTAACTGTCTGCTCATTCATTTGAAGAGCAGCTTGCTGAAGAAGTTCCAAAGGTGACAGCAGCAAAAATATGAAAAAAGGGAAACCTATTTAAAAAAAATGTATTGTATAGAAAGTCGGCTATAAAAAAAGGATTCCAGGTTTAAAAATCCGAATGTAACTACTATTGTATTCGATGGATACTATGTTTCAAGCCAAGAAAATATGCAAGATCAACTGGATTAATTCATATTATTAATAAGCAATTTAAACTTCACTATCCTCATTCAAAGAAAAAGAAAAAGGCTAGTATTAAATTCTTCACTTGATTTCAAAGCATTATGTCTTAGAGAGATTCTATCTGAACATTATTGCTAATGAAAAGAAACATAGAAAGTTCAACATATCATTTCTCTATTCAAGGAAATAAACTCATCTCTACATCTTAGGACTGAGAATAAAGAAGCTATGATGAATCAATGGATAATGAAAATGGACAAATTTTTATTTAGGGTATGATTTTTTGTGCATATGTGTGCATATTTATATATTTTTAAAAGGATAATTTATATTTTATTTTAAATCTTAAATAGTGTACATTTAGGTATAATAGAATTCATGCAATGAAAGGCTCAGAGAGATTCCATTACTGATTATTTAAACTCTTGTCTGATAGTATATATATATATATTAATGAGACCTGATGTTTTTTTTAGCTATTCAATTTGATTTTTGTATATTCAAAATTTAGTTTGAAACATCGGACAGAAAAGAGGTTTAAATATAACACTTTATTTCATGTTTGTTTAGTTATTATTATATTAAATAAAAAGTTCATTTTTATTTGATTACACATATATATATATATATATTTTGGTATCGGTTATTTAAAAATTTTCATTAAGATAGTCAAAATCTCTCCTTCAATTCATTTTTTTTTATATTTGTCATTATAGTTTCACAACACATTTTAGAGTTCCACACATAAATCTTATCACTTTTATTAATTTCTATCAATTACAAATATAGATTAATCTTCTGTTGTATTTTGTAGCTAATGTTACCAATTCTTTTTTATAATCCAATAAATTGAGATGATTTAAATGCTACTAATTTATTTAATTCTTTCTTTGGATTGCATAAGATGATTTTGTTATTTAAAATTCGGTTCAAGATTCAAACTGATCTTGATAAGTGAACTAGAATATAAAATATGTTATGTTTTGATACATCATCATTTTTTTACCTTATTAATAGCAATTGAAATGCAATTTTGAAAAGATATGTGGATGCATATGGAACCAAAATTTTAACAAATTCTTATTTCAAAATTCTGTTCAAGGGTTGACTCAGCGCAAGGGAAATTTCGAAATTGTAAGAGTGGAGGATCAAATAGCTTCCTTATCAAGTCATATCCTTTATTTTCATTTAAGTTAGAAAAATATTTTCTAGACACAAAAAAATCCAATTTATGATATAGTTAATTATTATCTTTTTTACTATCTGCTGATAATGAAACATTATTTTCTTCCAGAATTTATAAGTAAACATTATCTCTAAAACTTTATAACCACGCATAATGTTTATTTTAAAATGCTTGCAATTTTGTTTTTAGAGGTAATATATTGATACTTTCTTCTTATACCAAAAGAATCAGTTGGTTTTCTTTAATCAAATAAATGTGTCAGGTAAGAAAGCAAATATATAATTTTGATATAAAAAAAAAGAGATGATAATATGGGATTTTTACAGAGAAGTAAAATTTGTAATTCATCTTTTAATATTAAAATTCTTCTTAGAACACTAATAAAGTAGTTATCATATACCTGTGTGATATAAAATATTTTTATTTTGAGTCTATTTCTTGAAAAAAATCTATATTAGTGATATTAATCTTTATGTAATTAACTCGTATGGATACTTTTGATAACATTTTAGTAATTGGTCTTTCCGTAAGTCTACATACTAGATGTTCTCTGTGTACAATGCAATTATTAGGTTTTGTATCAGGCAAGCTTTTTCAAATTCTCCTCCAAACCTTGAAATTCTAACAGTCATTGGTGCAGCAAATCCAAATACATACTTGCCATACAAATTCATTTTCTATAAAATAATTATTCAGCTTTTCTAATGTATCTATTTCTTAGGTGCACCAGAGAGACTTTTACAAAACAGTAGATCTTCATGACTTGACAAATTATACAATATTTGACAAAAATATATATTAGCATCATTGATATTACATTTGACTCATCAAATTGTATAACAAATATAAAGTTGTAATAATTATACTTATAAGGCACACAATCATTACATAAAGATTTTGCAGAGGTCCCTACTGTCACTTTTTCAGGTGCATAGTCTTAAGGTTATAGCCTTAATAAATATTACTTTATATAACAAATATAGTATCTTTCTTGATTAATAATAATAATGTATACATGATATTGTTAGCAATTCCATCAATTCTTCTATTAATTGTGTCATTAGGCACAAAATATTTTTAAAGAATTTGATATTCTGAACCATGATAATTTCACAAAATTTTATGATTGCTAGTAAGATAAAATCATTTGCCATTTGCATAAGGTCTTTTGTTTTAGAAACTTCTAAAGCAATTTCCCCAAAAGTTGTTTTTATGTCATTTAATTTAGTATTTTTGAAAAAATTATATGACCACTTTAATGTACCCTTTTTTTAAAAAAAATCAATTGTCATACTTTAAATTTACTACAATCGGTATCTAAATGATGACTAAATTTTTCAGGTCTCATACACTCATTTGATATATGTTTCAAACAGATTTCACACATAGGTTTATGTCAATTATTATATAAAAGCATAAGTCCATATTTGAAATAAGAAATATCATATTTACGGATTTTTGTATCATTTTCTTGCTCTTACCACCTGGTGTTCAAATTGATGTGGACAGTTCTGATACTACTTCTGCTAAAATATGAGACACTATTGCATGTGACACAAATTTATTGGTGTATTCACTGCCTTTGACTGACTGATCTCTAACAAATACATTATATTTTATTATTCACATTCATATCAGGGTTAAATTTTTAATGAAGGATTACTCATTCTAGTAAACAGTGCAAGTAACAGTAAACCCTGGTATTTATAATGCCAACATAAATTAATTGCCAAATAGAATGATTATTAGATTATGCTTCATAGCATAAATTGTGAATTTTCACAAAATTTAAAAATATAAAAAAAATCTAATTATCTATTTCTAATTTAAAAATTTGAAATTTATTTAGGTATCTTCCTCAATAAGATTCATGATCCCAGTTTGATAAGCTCTGCATTAAATCATCACTTTAAATTCAGTATTCAGAACTTAAAGACAACCTTGCTAATTGACATTGGCTAGGCTACAACATTTGATAAAAATGGAGGAAAATAAATACTATTCCAAATGTATTCTATACTAATGTTTGTGTTAATTACGATCTTGAATAATTAACCAAGTGATTTTAATAAACCTTTTTTGCACTTCCATACTTTCTACATTACTATGGCAATGCAAAACATTCATTTGCAATTAGGAGTCTCAAATGCATACAGGAATTGCAGGTCTAGCCAGCACACACATGTGTATTTGTTATTAAATATTATATATTTATAGTAATTTTAATTTAAATAAAATTCTACTTTTAAGTTTCAAAAATATTGTAAACATTCATTATTTACCATCATGAATGCATCTTATTTAATCTTTTATATATCAGATTTATTAATTCTAAATATAATCGTCTTTTATCCAATCTTTAATAGAATTATTATAGAATTTAGTGTTTCATCTTTTTCAAAGTCTATTTTGATTGCAAAAGATGGGTAAGGTATTATGCATGTGATTTTAATACACACGCTAGCGAAGTAATAGATCAACAAAACATATATATATATGCACACATACGATGATTTTTACATCAAAAGAATACAATTATCGTAAAGTCACGTAGCGATTAATATTTGATTATGGTAATTTAAAGCTTGTTCTAAAACCCATTAAGACCGTTTAAAGAAATAGATTTTAACCTTTCTTAATCACTCAAGTGACTAATATTACCTCGCAGAGAGACGATTTAAGCAAACTTCTTTCAACATTTTGCAGCCATTTTATTGTAATTATGTATATCAACCTGCTATCAAAAAATTGAAGCGTTGTGAATTATTTTAATATTATATTAGTATTATTATTTGAGTTTATATATATTAGTTTTTTTAAATAATCATAACACAATGCCGATTAAATATCAAATATGTAAAGAGATTAAATTACATTGGTTTTTATCAGTTTCTTTCTTTTATTTGGAGTTGGGGGGTGGGTGGGATTTTTAACCGAATATATATGTTAGATATTTTCACAAATGTTTAATATACTTTGCTAAAGATAAACAAATGTCCAATGAATTATATCTAGAAAAATAATAATACAAGAACCAAAATACCTTTCAATTGTTATAAATAAATTCTCAAAAACAATTGAAGATTTATTAATTTATGAAAAACTGGTAAAGAAATTTTAACCAAAATGAATACAATATAGTCAAGCGTTGGTGGCCGAGTAGTCAGCACAGCTGCCTTACAAGCAGTTGTCCCGGGTTTCCGAGTTCGCTTCCCGGCTGATGCTTTGACACTGGGGAGAAAAAAATGATTACAATAATTAATTTTGCTACAATAATAAAAACTGAAAGCAATTAGATGTTGGAAAAGATTGGTTATTATTGGTTATCTTAATAAAAATTCTCAATTTGATTTTCTAATTGTTTTTTGCAAATTTGTTAAACATTTTTATATAATGTTTTTAATAAACTAATATGGTTCATTACTTGAGTATTTACAAAAAATTGAGCATGGAAAAGATAGAGCTGATTGACAGTCTTTGGACATTAAGCCTAAAATTTGCCCCTCTACTATGATAATAAATTACTTAGGGCTCTTTATTATTAGTAAGTGATTTTTTAAAATCTAGTTTTTGTTAAATCTTGGCAATAAAAGAATTAAGCTTGCCAAAAATATTATAAAATATAAGAAAATTTGTTCCATCACTTTCTCTCTAAAGTACTGAAACTTTTTGTTTTGTGACATATGAGTAACTGAGAAAATTTCTGCACACTTCTGTGAATAATTGGATATTTTTTTCTATAAGTAGAAACAAAAAATAAAATCAAAAGCACTATTCTTGGATAGTACATTTGAAAATTATTCAAGTACTGAAATCAAATAGTAAACATATGTATACACTTCTGTTATTGTGATTGTGCTGACGCTTAGCGTTACATACAGAATATTTGTCTGTCTGTTTTTCATTTATGAACTATAAATTTATTATCTTTTTACAAGCATTTCAACTGGAAATGAATCATTGATTAAACCAATCTATATTTTTTAAATTGGTATAAAAAGTTTTAATTAGATATCTTGATATTAAAAGTTTGGAAATATTTTTAAATATATTAAATCTTTTTCTAAGCAACCAGCAAACAATTTGTGCTGTGATTTTAACATTTTACAACAGTTGATAGATGTATAATCCTAAGTATCTTACTAATAATCTTGGAATATAACTTACTTATTTTACTCATCAATTTAAATATAAATCTAAAATAATTTCTAGGAATAATCTCTTAGAAAACTATCTGGAAATGCTTGATGTTGTATGTTATTTTTCTAAAAATTGCTGTACTTCTGGCTGAAAAAAAATGCTCTTCATATATTTCTTGATATTCTCCTAAATATTACCATGCACATATTACTGGAGCTCTTAAGACTTTTTATTTTTGATCACATTAGTTACTCCTTCAGATATATATTATTGATGAGTTTCATCAACAGACTCAACACAGATAATACTAATTGCTTTTATTCAATTCATAAATAAAACTTAATGATTATTGTTTTATGTAGATATAATCAAAAATTAACACCATAAATGACATAGTTAATGATTATCAAATATATGGATACAATTAAAATAATGACGAATTTAGTAAAATAAATATTCTGGTTGAAATTTTACTGGTTCACTTATAAAAATTTATTGATATTTAACCTTTCTTAAAAAATCCATAGGCTAAATAGATAAATTAAATATATGATCATTTTTGATGACATTAATTATACAGAATTCTTCAAGCTTTATTTATTATTATTTTATTTAAATGAAGTAAATATTTTATGCAAAATTAATAGTAAATTATTATTAAGAATAATAATGATTATTATTATTATAATATAAGCACTTCTGCTTACAACAAAATCAACCAATTTCTATTTTTTTTATTCTTTAAACTGCTTAAAATTTATAGCTGACCTTACTTTTATATAAATTTCACAATTTTTAATTATCTTTGTTAAATTTTATAAATAAGTTTTAAATCACTAGACATCACATGATGATACTGTATGGAGAGTTTAGCCTCTGTGCAAATAAGTTTTATTGTAAAATTTTATTAAAATCAAATTTTCTAAAATGATTACTTTGAAATCACTATGGCAACAAAGTCATTACATGACCAAACAAAGCTATTTTAGTCAAAGCTATTATATCACCAAATGTCTGCAGAAAATATTTCCAACAAAGAATTGCAAAGTTCAAAGATCAATCAAGAGCAATACAACGAAAAGAAGATGAATTAACAATATTTCAACATCTAATATTTGCAATAAAAAATTATAAAGTTAACCTAACTTATGCAAAAGTTATTAAAAATAATATGTCAGTAAATAACATTACAATTAATAACCATTCAATCTCTACTAAATCAGCCCAATGATTCAGAAAAATTACTCTCAGTCACCTCAAGCAATTAGATCACAAGAACCAAAAAGTACAAATCCCCTCACTACCATCTGGCCAATGCCCCCTAGCAATGATCAATGAGCAATTTAATAACAGTATTCCCAGAGGTTTGTATATGACATTTAAAAGATTTTTACCACTAGGTCTCTGGTATTATCAACAACAGACTTTAATATCTCACTCTAATAAATTTCCTAGACAATTACTATATGATGCAATAAACCTTCACAGCTTATGGGATACAGTTAATTGTATCACAGACCATCCAAATCTGAGACATATAGTTACTGAATTTTATCAAATATTCTCAAAGAGACCGATTTTAAACTCAAATTAAATTTCTTGGCAATTTTGCCTTTATTACAATTTACAAGAACTGGCAGAGCTATATCATGGGAGTTCTAAAGAACACCTATTTTGGGTACACCCCTAGAATGTCCAAAAAATGATGCAATTATTGGGCAAGGTTACATACTTTTAATCCATTTACTTAAAAGATACCCCTAATCCATTACCATTAATAGCTATAAATTTCAAACACAGCTTTAATCAGACAATGATCCTAATACAATTCCACATAAACCCTAGACCAAGACACCATGATGTCACTGTATATCTAGGATTTAAAACCACTGTTATTTGGTGGGCAGCAGGTCTCCTAGTGATGCAAAGTAACACATAACATCTATCTATAGTTCAAATAAACTCCCAAGCACTCCAGATTAAAGCACCATGGAACCCTCTAAAATCACCTCTATCAATCATGTTATCTTCAATCATGCCAATCTCATCATGAGTCTCAATTATCTTCCATCTTTTTTACATAACCAGTCTCATACTCAGACCCTGATCAACTTATCTTTTTTTTTAACTTAATAGTCCAAGACAACTCCAAAATACCTGAAATAACACCATCTTCTGCAACTATTGATCTTTTAGATTCACCACAAAGCAAACATACCATTGCAAATACAACTCCAAAATACCTGAAATAACACCATCTTCTGCAACTATTGATCTTTTAGATTCACCACAAAGCAAACATACCATTGCAAATAAAACAACCATGCAAATTATGAAAGAAATCTCTCTGTGCCTTTAACCTATAACTATGCCCCTTCAAGCTCCCACCTCCAATGAAGCAAAAAGAAAATTTAGATTTCCAAAAAAATGTTCACCACAACAAGACATCAAAGGTCATTGAAGAGAAATTCAAACCAGTGTCAACTC
Source organism: Epiperipatus broadwayi (assembly GCA_028023455.1). Classification (NCBI taxonomy): domain Eukaryota; kingdom Metazoa; phylum Onychophora; class Udeonychophora; order Euonychophora; family Peripatidae; genus Epiperipatus; species Epiperipatus broadwayi. The sequence goes on from JAQFVV010006542.1 coordinate 454,236, forward strand.
ATTTTACATATAATTGTCACACCACCAAGAAATTAACAAGTTCCTCACCTATGTTTCTAAAATTCAATAGAGAACACTATATCCTATCGCATCTAGTTCATGAGTCAATACATATTACTATTATGACTCTTTCATTGAACCTATATAATACTGAAAATAGAAGCATTTAATGTTTGAGAGTTTAACTCATTATCAAAGCTATTCCAATTAATACCTAGTATACAGCCCAATGTGCTTGGGTCATTTGAAACTAAAATATATAGAGTATCTCAGACTGATTCTGTTACTTACTTCATCACTATCAGCAGGCATAGGTCTTATTATCAACTACCACTCCTCATTTCTAATATTTAAAATTCTATACAGTGACTTACATCTTTTACTTATTACATTACATTTGATCACTGTGTCACAGTAAAAATATAGTTTTAATCTTTATCCTTCTTGGTCCTACCATAATTGCTCACATTATTCTGACAATAAATTCACTCTTCACTGTTTCCCTCCACCCAAAAATTATAGTAGAGGATTTTAGACTTAATCTCATAGCATTCTCACTTATAAATGCTCAGGGCTTTTTTAACATTTGATTCAGTAGTATTTGATAATCAACAATATGCTACACTCATAGACCTTTGTTTTTATACCTCATGTTGCATCATCTGACTGATCTCAAACTGAATTCTACTCCATTCTCAGATCACTCTGCACAAACTCTCATGCATAACTTCAATGACTTACACACAACCAAAATTCACTTGAATAAAAACATTGGAGTCCTTCACTCTTCAGCTACCCACTGAGTTGTGGTTTTCCAAAACTTACATTATGCTGTGTAACTTAGAACATTTTTAGCTATAGATCCAGTTTTAAAATATGTAGCTTTCATTAAGGTTTTACTCCTTAATATTCAACATTTAACATGTCATTCCTCCCTCCTCTTCTCTTAGCAGTACCTGATGAGTTTCATGCATGCATTGTCATAGCTAAATCTACTCATCACCCCCATCACCATGTATATAAACTCATCTGAGCCTCTCACCATACCTGTAATCAGCTTAAAGAATATTGTTACTAAGAAAAGAAAAAAATGTCTTAGCCAACAGCACATATGACCCAGGGAATATATACACTGGAACTTTGACCACTAAGAAAAGAAAAAAATGTCTTCATCAACAGCACATATGGACCAGGGGATATATATATATATATATATATATATATATATATATATATATATATATATATATATATATATATCTATCTCAAGCCACTCTTATGTCTCTTTGGACCACCAGAAACTTACACATCATTTCGGATTGCACATTTTAATACCATGCTTGCCATGATTCACAACAATTGTCACCCCACAGTCAATAAAATATCTACATTTGTCTTTACTCAACTTAGCCATTTTACCACTCTAGATCTTTGAGATGTGGATAATTACTTGTTTCAAAGAATATATGTCACCTAAGGTTTATATCCTACTGCCACCATACCATTCACTATTAAACAATCCACATCTCCACTCTTACAAACCAAATGCCAATTTTTATGGGTCTACTAAAATTTAAATATTAGAAAGAGTAATTGAAGAGCAAATAGAACCACACACATTTTCCTTATTCTGTTAAGAAAGGCTCATCTATTGCACAAGCTGCAGATATATTTAGGATAGTTATAAGTTCAGTCAAAGAGTGCAAGAAACATGCTTTAATTGCATTCCAGTACAACATTTAAGCTGTATTTTATTCAATTTCTATTAACTTCCAAATTGATATCTCACTAGTAATATATATATATATATATATATATATATATATATATATATATATATATATATATATATATATATATATATATATATATATATATATATATATATCACTCCCATCTGTCCATCTCACCAGGATCTCCACTTAGCTCACTTTTTCCCAGCTTATATATCAATCCACTTTTAAATTAGATATAACAAAAGATCACTGGTATCCAAATTTCACACACCCAACAACACATCCAGAGTATTGGATAC
>JAQFVV010006542.1:461270-585522 GCA_028023455.1 Epiperipatus broadwayi
GACTTCATTGTTCACCCATTAATAATGTTCTGGGATTCCACAGTATCCAAGTGTTCTATATCCAAAAACCCATACATCAATTACATCAAGTGTCCAAAAGTTTCCCATGCTATGAACACTGATACTAGCAATTCCTATTGGCAAATCTCCCCTCTCTTTTTCATTTCTTACCACACAATACCAATCAATCCTATCTGCATCCAATTGATCAACTTTCCCCATGACTAATAAATTCACATACTGGCAAACAAATGCCATACTATATTTGGAAGCCAACAAAAACTTTTCTTCTCCCATGCTTGGTATCAATAACTGCCAGCTGCTCTATTCCTCTCAAAAGATCGTTCCTGAAATACAATTTTTAATTTCCTAGTTTGTCTCAACCTACATGCATTATCACATTTCATATCCTCCAGTATTGCCTTTTATACAAAAATATAAATCCATTTTTTGTCATATGTTATATGGCAGATGAAACTCAACAACACCTCTACCAGCATTGTCATACCCTTAATCAAATTAGCACTATCATGATAAATACATATAGATGATCAGTTTCATCTATACAACAGTTAATTAAATCCTATCAGAAGATACCCCCTTCCAAAGAACATACCACAACCTTCATCTGATATGCTTTCTGGTGCACTCACTGCACTGTCACCATTGGAAACAACACCAGAAAAATTTCAGTTACAAATGTCAATATGCTTTAACAAATCAAGGACCAGGATAACAATATAGTACATCCAGATTTTTTGTTGCCACCTGGTCATTTCTGAAACAATCATCCAATCTATAAAAAAGGTTCTCCATCAATAACAGAAATTGAATAGCACTCAAGGTTACTATCTAATATCCACAATATATCTCACCAACACTATCTGCCTTCAAGACCATCACCATATTACATAATTACTCCCCATATATCACCAATCACCAGCTGCTTACCATATATAGTTCTTCTGTGAATTGAATTTGTCCTTCATACAGCATTCATAACTTGATTTCATATCACATGGATAATAAGTTACCTCCCTATTGTACTGCCAGATAAATTATTACAAGAACAATAATCAAGATTAATTTAGTGACTGTATATAATTTCCAATATAATGCCACATTTTGCTATCTTAAGCCATATCTAAGTATATATGGTGATGCATACTCAGATTTATATGAAAGTTTAGAGAAAGAAGAAGGAGTTAAGAAGATTTTGCGTATTGCAAAACAACGAGATAAGAGTGGTAAAGATACTTACCAAGCAAATAGAATAAAAGACTCTAACAATAAGGTGTTGTGTGGCAAGAATGAAATCATAGCTAGATGGCAGCAATATTATGAGCACCTACTAAATGAAGAAAACTTTCGGATTGACAAGGGATTTGGGACTCCAAATTTGGGCCCAGCTTTAAAGATCAGTAGAGAAGAAGTTAGACGAGCAGTCAGAAGAATGAAATGTGGGAAATCGGTGGGTCCAGATAACATCCCTGTAGAGGTATGGAAGGTAATGGGAGAAGAGGGAATCACCTTTCTGACCAAACTTTTTAATAACATCATGATCACGGAGAAAATGCCAGATGAATGGAGAAGCATTTTGGTTCCAATCTATAAGAATAAGGGAGATATTCTAGAATGTAGTAATTATCGAGGAATAAAGCTGATGAGCCACATAATGAAAATATGGGAGAGAATAATAGCAAATAGGCTACGGCAGGAAATAGACATCAGTGAAGAACAGTTTGGTTTTATGCCAGGTAGAGGAACCACAGATGCAATTTTTGCACTGTGGCAACTTATAGAAAAACATAGAGAAGTCAACCAAGAACTTGTTCTAATATTCATTGATTTGGAAAAAGCATTTGATAGAGTACCTAGAGATGAACTTTGGAGATGCCTAAGGAAAAAGATGGTTCAGGAAAAATACATTCGTCTGATCCAAGATATGTATCAAGGCTGTCAAACCAGTGTGAGATGTAGTTCAGGAGAAACAGACTCATTTCAGGTGAAAGTGGGTATGCATCAGGGATCAGCCCTGAGTCCTCTACTATTTAATATCGTTATTGATGTTCTAATAGAGGATATTCGTAGGGAAGCACCCTGGAACATGATTGCAACTCAAAACATCAAGGAAGCTCAGGATAGGATAGAAGAGTGGAGGAAAGCACTGGAGGAAGGAGGAATAAGAATTAGCAGAAATAAAATTGAAGTGCTCTTCTGTGGTAATGGTGGAGGAAGCATTTTGTTAGGGGGAAAGAAGTTGCCTGAGGTTGAAAAATTTAAATATCTCGGGGCCTGGATGAATAAAGATGGATCACTGGATGGAGAAGTTGTTGGGAGAACTCAAGCTGATTGGAATAATTGGAGAAGGGTCTCTGGGATACTCTGCGATAGGAGAATAGGTGCAAGATTGAAAGGAAAAGTATATAAAACTGTGGTGCGTCCGGCACTGATGTATGGTGCAGAAACATGGCCGATCACTAAGAAAATAGAAGACAAGCAATGTGTAACAGAAATGAGAATGCTTAGGTTTGCCTCGGGCCTCACTAGAAAGGACAAAGTGAAAAATGAAGTAATTCGAGAAAATATGAGAGTGAGAATGATCAGTGAAAAAATGAAAGAATCAAGGTTGAGGTGGTTTGGTCATGTTAAGAGAAGAGAAGAAAATTACATTGGAAGGAAGATTTTGGAGATGGAACCACCGGGGAAAAGACCCAGGGGTAGACTTAAGATCAGATGGATTGATCGAGTGAGAAAGGACTTGCAGGAGATGTCACTTAGGGAGGAAATGACTTTAGATCGAGTAGCCTGGAGAAGATTGATCCGCACCAGCGACCCCACTTGATGTGGGATTAATCAAGCTGTGGAAGAAGAAGTTTTATATTGAAATTTTTTAAGAACATTAATGATTAAACTTGACATCTACCTCTGTATCTAGAGATAGTAGCAGAATTTGTAAAAAAAATCTACCTTGCAACCTGATTAGTGCAACCCTTAAAATCAACCCATATAAAACCTTTGCAGCACAATTGCAATGGTAATCAATGTTATGCAATTCTATGTAACCTAAAAGATTAATAAAGATTACTGTTGAATCATCATCATCATCATCATCATCATCATCATCATAATAATAATAATAATAATAATGCACTTTTAACGCTCGTTAAAGAAGTTGTGTTAATTAATAATTTATTTAAAGTTTAGCACTTTCAAAGCTCTATGGCTTCATACTCATAGCTGTGTGCGGTTGATAGTGATGAGGGAGGTGTTTAAATTTATGTTAATTAGTTAGATGTTTTGGTATTTTATTTAAAATATTGTTTGAATTAGTTTGTCCACCTTTTTGAAATAGTAAAACAGGTATCTTTTTTTTAATTGATTGGGTGTCATTATTTATGAAATATGTCTCCTTTATTTTGTGCCTATGATCGTTTCTCTCTTTACACACTATGGTTAAAATCTGTGTCCAGTGGCTTTTTCATGTTCAAAGAATGCTGATATAGACTCCTTGTTGTTCAGTGCTCTTTTATACATATATATGTGCTGGGATGCCCTGTTTGTAACTGCTTTAACGAGCGTAAAAAGCACATAATTATTGATATAATAATAATAATAATAACAATAATAATAATAATAACAACAACCTGGTAATAATAATAACAATAATAATAATAATAACAACAACCTGGTCAAATATTATAATCTTATTAGACAAAACTAAAAAAAATAAAAAAAGTACAAAAACTAAGTATATATTTAAATGATAAAGTAAATTAAGATAGCAATATACATTTAATGCAATTTATCTATTTTCTTAATCAATTCCTGCAAAAATACACTAAATATTTCAGACTGAAATTACGCATATAAGAATTAAACAAAAGACACACAAAAAATATCATTAGAATTTAACTACAAAATTCAAGTTTATGATCCCATTGATGAAACATTTAATGATTTATGACCCAATATGGAAGCTCTAGTTACTTTGTAAAATTTCAGAACATTTACTGGGCCTATCAACTATCCCAAACAAAAATATGCAAACGTATCAATTAAAAAATGGCTTATTTTAATTTAAGTAGTAGACCAGAAAAATGTTGAGAAAAAAAATTCCAGAAAAGAAAAAAAGTAAGATTTCAGAGTCGAATGTAAAACATTTTTTTCATGTCCAATTTATAAGTAAAATTGATATATCAAAACAGACAAGATTACTTGTAAAAAAATAAAAAAATAAATAAAAATTACAAACTGTACTTATTAAATTAACTCAAATGAAGATATAAGGCCAAAAACTTATTTCTGGCAACCAGTTTTTAACTATTTTAAAATTTCACAATATTATCAAATTGGATTAAAATGAAACAGTCATTATATTCTTCAGCTCGATTATTATAAATATTTTAAATTTACTATTGTAAAACTACTTCTTATATAATGAATAATCTCTCTACTTTAAAATAATAATAAAAATTATTAATATACTTCTCCTTTGATTGGAAATTAACAAATATTTTAATACTTGCATTAATATAAGAAAGAAATCACTATCATATAGAAAACCATAGTTAAAGACAACAAAATATAAAAATAAACAATAAAGCTATTGATGAGAATTCTTGTAATATTATGGGATATAACTGTATAATGACTCTCTAGATGAGAACCTTAATCTGTCAAAATAAAAAAGTGACCAACATAATGTAAGCAACAATAGAACATAACAAAATTGATGGAAATAGATTATGAATAAATAATGCTATGAGTGGTAGAAAATAATAAAGAGTTGAATATACCATTGAAGCAATATATTCTTAAGCTTTTTGATAGTTATAAGTCTTTATTTGCAATCCTTATTCAAAATCAAAGTATTTTTAACCAAATGAAACCATGGCATTAAGAATTTTTAAATTTAAATTACACAAGAATGATTAAAAATCTCACTGTTAACAAGATTTAGATTTAAGAATTAATTTGAAGTTAATAATTGTAAATATAAAAATAGCATAGCTTAATATATATATGTATAAGTAATCGAAGTAATGCATTCCCCCTCAAGCTAAGAAAAATTAGTTTAATAAATTTAATTTAACTTAATTTTGAGAATATATAAAATAAGAAATGGCAATTTTAATATTACCAAAATCGCACTTTTTTTTATTTTGCCGTAATATCCTATAAATACAATTTAAAAAAGTGTTTGAAGTGGTTTGGATAAAATGTATTTATGTTTAGCATAATATTAACTCGTTATAAATCAAGTATGGGTTACATTTATAACCCGCTGTAATAATTTTATTGAAAACAGTTCAAACAATATTATAATAATTATTTGGATAGACAATTTTATTTATGAAATATTTACAAATCTTACAGTGCAAACTGGCCCTATACTTTTTTTCCAGATCTTTCTATATCTTGTGAATATATAGAGACTATCATTCCATGTAGTAACTTTTTGAAATATACAATTAAAATCAAGTACTTTTTCAATTTTTAAAAGTGATGAAATTTCAGTTAATGTATTTATTTTACTAAGCTAAGCAAAAAAAAAGGCATTTGTTCAGGAAGGTGAAGAACTGAGACCACTCACGATTTGTATTATTTTAAAATTGTTCAGCATTATCTATTGATCTAATTATATATTGAAATAAAAGAATAATGTATATACTTAACCTAGATGTAATCAAAGGGAATTTGAACCCAGACTTTCAAGATCCTTACAGTTTTCCACTCTATCTAATATAACTGATACACATGACCATATATATGTGAAAAAGATAAATAATCTTTAATGTATGTATTTCATGCTGAAACAGCACTTATCAGTTGGTATTAGATTATTGTCCCCATATCATCAAACATCAATTTTAATCACTCTTAAAATTCACTTTTCTAATATTTAAAAGTAATCTTGTTCCAAGATGGAAATTGAGGAAAACTGAGTGAGGTTAATATATTGAATATCATGAATGGAATATTAATAGAATGTCTATGATTCCTTATTGATATAATATATTTTAAAATCATAACAACAGCTTTCCTTTGAGGATGTTAAAATTAATTTATTCCTGCTTAGAACTAAACCAACAACTTTATTCTCCATCAAATATTTGAAAATTGTTGATAAACTTGATTAATGTTCAAAAAGAGAAATGTAGAGAGCTTATGGAAAAAACAAAACTTTACAAAATCTAAAAGAAATTCCTGTTCACTTATACATAAGTTTAGTGGCTATAAAAGCACTTATAACAACTATTACTGTCACTAGTAATGCATTTTATATTCTTATGTATCAGAATTTTAGAGATTGATGAAAAAACAAATAACATCATTAGAGCAACTTTCTCAATATTTTTCTAATATCAAGCTAATAAAACCAAAAGTTAATGGTGAACTTGATCTTTATTATCTTAAACTAAAAAAAAAGACCCATGAGCAGATAGCATACTGTCAATTTGTTTTAAATTTTAGAATCTAAAGTCAAAATAGGTTTGTAAACAGTTCAGAAATATTATTTATAACTATTACAATAATATGACCTGAAAGCAAAATTATAGTAGACTTAAAATGAAATAAATTTTATATAATCCAAAATATTATTGCCAATATCATTTTTTATATGTTTCCAAAACTCTATTTGAGACAATCACATTAACGATAATTTAACAAATAATTGACAGCCATATATTTATAGAATAGTCTAGTTAGGTCAGAAATAAGCTTCTGCAAATACATTTCATTTTTAACAACTAACATTGAAAAAAATCTTGCAAAATAAATATAATATTTATGGTAATTTTATAATAACTTTTCAGGATCAAAATTCTTAAATGCATATAAACTATCAATTTAATTGATTACACATTTTTAATAGAAAAAAATCAAATGACATTAGATGATAGTTATAGTAGATAAAAATAATTGACTTTTACAAAATGGGAATCTTTTCCAAAGATTATTGCCTTATTCCTGTTTCAACAAAGACAGTATTACCTTTTGTAACAAGACCCAAACATAAATCTATCCATGATTATTTTTTAGTAATATTTGGATTATAGCAAATCTTTTTTGTCTCATTTATTTAAAATAAGCTATAAAACATTTTTAAAATAAATAATCTCATTTAGAAAACTGATGTGAAGTACTTCAGCTTATGATGCAAGCATTATTTAAGGGGGAAAAACCCTAAATAAAATTCTGGACACTAAATTAAATATTAATATAAAAATATCCCCCCAATAAAATCTACTCTTTATAATGATTTTGTGTTCTTTCATAAATTCCTTCATCATATATCAGAAGAGAGTTGACCAAACAGATAATATATAAAAAGCTTTCATGTTGATAGGTGCTTGCTAATATCTCAAGATATAGTTTGTCATCTAAGATTCATTTCAACTTAATCTCCCCTTTTTGGATCTTCAACCAATAATGTATAATAAATTATGGTGTAAAAATAATTATTTTTATGAGATTCTAAGCAAATTTTTTTTTCTGATCCAACAGTAAAATAATAGAGCTTGATGTTACTGAAGCTTCAACAATATATTGCCAATAGTTCATGATTATGCAATTATTTTTTTTATAAATAGAAGTTAACAGTCATTGATCTGTGTAGATTTGATCAAACATAAACTATCAAATATACTGTCAATGAATATGATAAAATTAAATGTCTTAATAAAGTCATTAATAAATCCATACTCCGACTGAAATTTTTTTAGATTTTTTTTATGAGATGTTATCAATAGATGAATCGTCTTAAAAAAAAAACAATACAGTGAATAAATAGATAAACATTCCAACAAGAATGCTGCTATTAGTGAATTTGAGAATCATTTGAAAAGGCAGATCTTTTTGTTACAATTCCGAAAAAATTCAATATTTAAAGTTTTATTGGTTAAATTATGACAAGAAATGGTTTGCAATTAAGAAAGGTCATACATTTTTTAAAAAAATGTTCACTTCCATATAAATTCAAAAATGCCATCTTCATATGTCAAGTAAATAAAGAATCAAGATGTAATGCCCATGGTTGTAATAGTTCATTCTTTATATATAGTCATCAAAAGACTCACTTTTATAAGTACTACTACTACTACTATTATTATTATTTGTAGGTAGAATGATCATAATATATTTATAACGATGGTTATTTATGTTCCTTAAATTGATGAAATATTTTTAATGAGATTTTTATTTAAGATTTTCGAATTAAAACAATTCTTATAATTCTCTCTTCTTCAATGACTTGTCACTAAGAACAATCTTAGATAATCGCAAAGCAATTGACTCAATTAAAATGTCACATTTGAATTCATAAAACGATATTTTTTCTTCCTATAAATGTATAATTGATTCATTATTAATAGTATAAAATACTAAATATTTAATTCTCTATGCTTCTTTGCTAAAATATATTTTAAATAAAAAATTCTACTTTAGTTTGACAAATTTTTCATTTTAAAAAATTATGGCAGATTAATTTACCTATAAATAATAAATTAGCCTTTAAAGTTTTACTATTTTTATTTAAAATATTAATGAATTTTTGCCATTAATTGAGATTTTTTTTAAAACTTAAAAATATAATCTTTAGGTTTTATTACCAATTTATTCGAATATAAGTTTATTAAACTTAAATATTTTATACTGCAGTGAATTGAAGATTAAATTAACTTCTGTTTTATTTAGACAAATTATCTAAGAATATTTATTTATATTATTATAGTAATTAGGCACGAGAATTCCACTCTTAGTGAAAACATTCCTACATTAAATATTATTATAACTGTTCTTTATAGTTTTTTGTTCTTCTTTATAATAAAAATAATAATAATAGTAATAGTAAAGTATTAGTAATAGTGATTTTAATAATATCCAATCCCAACCAAAAGGTCTTATACCAATAGATTTCACACAATAAAACCATTGACTCATACTTATTAACTGAAAATAGATATACTCAATACCCACAGATATCACAGCATATTAAATATACCATGGCCTATTATCCATCCAAATAATACACTCAGATGGACATGAAATCTCTCCCTATTCAACCATACTAATATAACAAGTAATACTCTGATAGAATTATCATGCTTCCATCCACAGCACCAGCTTAATAGAGACCAAAATACCATCCCAATGACCAAAAAAGAAAGGCAACCAAAGAGAGTCAAAAACAAAAATGGTTGCTAATCCAGACGTAATCACCAGCTCTCCATCAAAAGATCATATCCCAATGGACCTCTCCCACAATAAAATCATTGATTCATCCTTAACAACCGATGATAGAAAGACTCAATATCTACAAACAACACAGAATAATAATGATATCATGGTTGATCATCCACAGGAATATTACACCCAGATGAACATGAGACTTTCTTTTATCCAGCTATACTGATATATCAAATATTAAAACATTGCATATGAAATTCCATCTATAAAATTGTTTCTAAGAATTCATGTTTTTCATATACAATTTATATAACAAATGATCAATGAGATGTAGCCATGAAAACTTTAATAAATCTTGATCAAATAAACCCAAGTTATATGTATCAAATACAATTTAACACCAACCTTAAACCCCCTTCCATATATGTTTTCACTTGTATTATCAAGTGTTTTCCACATATTTTTTTCATATCACATTGGAACACTTCATGTAAACCTAATTGCCCACATGCATCTTGTTACATAATAATCTTCATTATTTCAATTACTATAAATCATGTTTTTTTTCTATCACAAACAAGACTGTAAACCCTTATTCCATATATAATACCATATATCAACTTGTATCTAAGACCTCATGTTTTTACATGTAACTTATGTAACCTTTTTATGAATCTCAATAAAGTTTACTAACAGAAATAGCAATAATAATACTAATAGTAATAGCAACAGTAGTAGTAGTAGTAATAGTAATAATAACAACAACAATAATAACAATAGTAGTAGTAGTAATAATAAGAATAATAAATAAATAATAATAATAGTAGTAGTAGTAATAATAATAATAATAATAATAATAATAATAATAATAATAATAATAATAATAATAATAATAATAATAATAATAATAATAATAATAATAATAATAATAATAATAATAGTAGTAGTAGTAGTAGTATACCATAAATAGTAATTTAAAGTGAGTGGTCTATCCTCACGCTCTCCTTGTCAGTACTTCAGATTTGTTTATATAAGCATTTGAGTTGTAGGAATAAGTGGATTCATTTTATTCCTGCATAAATACTATATCTTGTATTGGAAAGGAAAGTATTCATTTATTATTAACACTCGCAAAATGTGCTTGCACAATTAGCTTGAAAGGCTGATATTTGAATGTAGTAAATAATAATAATAATAATAATAATAATAATAATAATAATAATAATAATAATAATAATAATAATAATAATAATAATAATAATAATAATAATAATAATAATAATAATAATAATAATAATAATAATAATAATAATAATAATAATAATAATAATAATAATAATAATAATAATAATAATAATAATAATAATAATAATAATAATAATAATAATAATAAATAGTGCAGTCCTGCTGTGCAACAGAAGCAACACACTGAACACAGCTCTGAATGTGAATAGAGAAATATTAAAAAAGAAAACATCAAACCTGTATTAAAAATATCTAACACCAAAAGAATAATACTCCCAAGTAACAGAAGTGTTTTCATGTCATAATAGTAAGTTAGAAATCTAATTTACAAAGAATAAACTTTGATACTACAAGGAAAAACATGGTGTCAGCACAAAAAAGTAACAATCTAAATGGTGCCAAAATAATTAATAATAATCCAAGCATAAGCAATACTGCAAAAATGTATGCAAATGCTGTAAAATTGAATCATCAAGCAAGCAATACCAAAAATAACAACCTTCTCACAAGCTGCGAGATTCAGAAGACTAAATTAAACAGATATCAATAATTTAAATCTTGAAAATACTGACAACCTAGAACCCCAATCAGTCACTTGGACTGAAGAAGAATATGCAAGTAATCAATACCAACTTCAATAAGATGCATTCAAAGAAACTGTTTAACAGCTTTAAGAAATTCTTCTCACCAAAATCAATTGTGCTAGTGGCTACAGACAAAAACCTCACTCTATATACATTCCTTAGAGAATTATCATATGGAGCGCTAGCCACAAAGGCAATATGGGACACAATCTCAAGCATCAGAGAACACCCCAACTCACAATAGGTAATGGTATAATTCTTTGACAAATATCAGAGGGCTAGGTTTTCAACCCAGATTAAGACTGTGGGAAGCTATGCTCTGATAAATGCTGACAAAAATTTACAAAACTATATCACAGGCATCATCAAAAATATATATTTCAGATACAGCATCCAAGACTTTAAAAAATTAATACAACCATTTGGTAAAGCAATTATGCAAAGCCAATATACCTAAACAATACATCAACCCCAGTATACATCAATAGTTTCCATTTTAAAATTAAATTAAATGATACCATAATCCGAGAAAATATTCCAATGCAGATTGTTGATCAAGATGTAATACTAACCCTTCATATAAGAGTACTAAGGCCACAATGTTTTTCATGTAGAGACTTATGGTCATCTGGCAATTAATTGTGACACAAGACAAAAAATGGAAAAACTGACATTAATAATCATCTAGAAAATATATATATAGTACAGTTAATGAAATGAACTGCCATTGTAAAAAAAAAAAAATTAACAGATATTAAATTTAAAGACTAGAGATAAAAAAACAAGAATTATTTATACAGATTAATACATTAAGAAATGAGAAGAGCTTTTAACAGTACTTAATTTAAAGGTAGTGTAAATTAAAGTTCGGAAAGTGACCAGAAAGTTACTGTTCATTAAAGAAATATGTTACCATTCCTTCCATGGTTGGTTCCTTAGTTTACACGGCAGAGTTTGAGTTGGTTGAAATGCAGGTGCACATTTTCACTTATTTGAATAACATGTTGATTGACTCTTCCAGGTTTTGGCAGCACGATTGGCATGAAAAATGTTTAGTTTAGCAGCTACATTAAAGATCTTCTGGGAACTTCAGGCCCAGTGATCACATTCCTGAAGTTAGCCCTTCACCATGATGGAGACACTATATAGTTTCATAATTTAAAGATGCACGTAGATTCTAGTAGCACTTCTTTCAAAACAAAATGGCTTCTCCTTCCCCAAACTTATCTGGGCTATTTATACTGTCCTCTGGTTTCCCACCTGTTCCAACTCTAGATGCCTTCAGGCTAAAGCTTCTTCCATTTTCAAAGTTACAAATTTTTACTAATTGATTTTAGATACACTCCCTCGATAAGGTTTTCAAACTCATTAACTTTCAATTCATTTTCTAATTAGAAAATGAATTTGTAAATCAGAAAAACAATTTTAATTAGGAACCATCTTACAGTTTAAATTATTATCTTTTTGCTAATTAATAAAAATTTTTCATTGTTTTTGGGAAGTGACAATCTGAAAGCTTATTGGAAGAATGTAGCTTTTAATCACTAAAATTTGAACAAACTGTTTAAAAGTAAAATAAAACATTCTAATGCAATAAAACTTTATAACGAATACATATATTTAATTATTTATAAATACATACACAGAATTCATGCAGTTATATTATGAATTCTTGATATTATGAATTCTTTTTTTGAGAAAAATGTTAAAAGAAAATGGACATGGAAGCATCCAAATGAAGGTACAGCAGAATTGGGTTATATTTTGACTAACAGGAAATATATATTTCAAGATTGTAATGTTTTTAATAGATTTAGCACAGGAAGTGATCATCGATTAGTAAGATGTAAGATACGTGTTAATGCAAAACTAGAGAGACAAAAATTATTAAGAAAAACAATATTTACAGTTGATATTCCTAATCTTCAGAAACATTCTAATGAATTTAAATTAGAACTTACAAATCGGTTTCAAGTATTAGTAGATTTTGAACATGATTCAGATTTGAATAAAATTATTATGAAAATAACTAATACACTTTTAAAAACTGCAACAAAGATAGCTGGTAGAAAAAAGCAGCAATTGACCAATAAAATTTCTACTGAGACTAGAGAATTTATGAAGAAAAGAAGGAATATGAAGATATACAAAAATGATGTATTAAAAAGAATTGAATACCTCGAATTTTGTAAAATGGTGTGGAAAAGAGTTGAAAATGATATAAGAAAGTATAACTGTGAACTAGCAAGAAAAGCTGTAGAAGAAAATAAAAGTCTTAAGAATGTAAAACAATATTTTGGTATTGGTAGGAAATTTATATCTGCAATAAGAAAAAAAGATGGAATTATTACTAAAAAGAGAGATGATATCATGAAATTGGTAGAAAATTTTTATCAAGAATTATATAGTAATAAAGAACAAGTACCTCCTATATCTATTACATCTTTCGAATTGCCCAGAATTTTAAATGAAGAAGTGAGAAATGCAATTAAATGTATAAAGAAAGAAAAGACTCCAGGTAATGATGGAATTATAATTGATATATTAAAAGAAGCAGGTGAAGAAACATACATTTTTTTAGCAAAGTTATATACTAAATGTCTAAATGATAAAGATGTAATGGATGATTGGAAGAATGCAGTAATAATATTAATATTTAAAAAAGGTGATAAAGAAGATATTAGAAATTACAGACCTATCGGCCTTTTATCAGTTTTATATAAAATTTTTACCAAGATAATTACAACTCGTCTACAGAGAACATTGGATTTCCACCAACCAAGAGAACAAGTTGGATTTAAAAGTGGTTTTGTACAGTAGATCATATTCAGGTACTCAGAGAAGTTATAGAAAGGACAAATGAATATGAGTTGTCATTATGTTTTGGATTTGTAGATTATGAAAAGGCATTTGATTCTATAAACATTTCTTCAGTGATTAAAGCATTGGATCATCAAGGTATAGATCCAGGATATTGTCATATTTTAAAGAATATTTATAAAAATGCAACAGCAACAATTAGATTACATAATGATACTGGGAAAGTCAACATTGAGAAAGGTGTAAGACAAGGTGACTCCATATCTCCAAAATTTTTTACAGCAGTGCTGCAAGAAGTATTTTGTGGATTAAAATGGGAAACTAAAGGAGTGAAAGTAAATGGAGATTATTTAAGTCATTTAGATTTCACAGATGATGTAGTTGTTTTTGCAAATAATGGTTCAGAGCTGCAGGAAATGTTGCAGGAGTTATCAGATGAAAGTAGGAAAGTAGGACTAAAGATAAATGTTAAAAAGACTAAAGTAATGTTTAATCGATTTGCTCAAAATATGAAAATAAAGATTGATTATGATGAATTAGAAGAAGTTAAAAGTTACAAATACCTTGGTCCAATTATTAATACAGATGGAAACATAATGGAGAAAATTAATCATAGAATTAAACTTGGTTGGAGCGCTTTTGGTAGAAATAACTTGGTGCTAAAAGGAAATATGCCTATGTGTTTGAAAAGGAAGATTTTTAACAAATGTGTTTTACCAGTTTTTACTTATGGATCTGAGACTTGGACACTCAATAGAAGAGTAATACAGAGACGTCAGACCACTCAAAGAAGTATGGAGAGATATATGTTGGGAGTAACAAGAAGAGATCGAAAATGCAATGTATGGGTGAGAGAACAAACAGGTGTTACTGACCTCATTGAAAAAATTAAAAGATTGAAGTGGAGTTGGGCTGGACATATTGCTAGAAGAGATGATAATAGTTGGACAATTGAAATTTTAAACTGGATTCCAAGAGATTGTAAAAGACCCGGAAAAAGACCACATGTAAGATGGATGGATGAAATAAGAAAGTGTGCAGGGGTGATGTGGAGAAGAGAAACTAAAGATCGGAGATGGATTAAACTTGGAGAGACCTTCATTCTGCAGTGGATTGATAATGGTTGATAATGATTAATGATATATATATATATATTCATGAATAATTTTATCATAAATTTATTAATGACATTGGTTAGTTTAAATATTAAACTAGTTGGTTTTAACATATTTTTGTATAATACTGTTTTTTAACGAAACTAGCGTGTATTTTGAACGTATAAAGCCCCATTGCATTCGGAAATTCATGGTTAGTACTAAGTGAGCTACATGTGAAATATCATGAAGCTAGGATTGAATTTAAATCTGGCTGCTTCAATATATAAATTTTTATTAACTAGTTAATATGTTTTGCATAGCATGTGTTGGAGTATATGACCATATTTCTTCATAATGTTCGTTTTATTTAAATTAATTATTAACAATATTTTGATATGAATATAACACTTCCTCTTAAATCTTATTTCCCAACTAAGTAAACTATAAAAAACCATAGATAATAAATATTAATACTTTAATTATTTTAAGCCTTGGAATTATTATTTTTAGGCATTATTATTGTTTGAGAGTGACTCTCATCATAAAAATGAAAGAGAACAAACTACTTCAATATATATATATATAACAAAACTTAAATATATTCCAAACAACGGTAAACAATTTATAATACAATATAAATAAAAACTCAATAAAAACTCATAAAGAAATATTTTCGATTATATTCATAATCATTTTCAACTCAACTTTCAAATTGGAATCATCTATTACCAACCGGAAACACATGTCGATTTAAATATCCCACAATTAATTAATCCTAACATTTGCTGACTGTCTGTTTATTATCGTATTTTTATACCTACTAATAAAAACTGCCTCTTTAATTTTTTTTTTTTTATTATCTCTATCTTGTCCTAAAATTTTTATTTTATTTATATCAAAATTAAACTTAAAATTACAATTTCTATCATGATCATAAAAAACAGATTCAGTATATAACTTGACTTCATTACTATTATCATTACATATCTGTACATTTTTCAAAACTCTTTTATATAACAATTTATGTTCTTTAATTCTTTTCTCTATATTACATCTAGATTTCCCTATATATGATAAGTTACACCCACAAAAAATTCTATAAATTATATTACTCACGTTATTTTTTTCTAACTTATCTTTTGAATTATTAACCATTCTATTTAAATTACCTGATCCATAAAAAGAAACATTATATATACCATTATAAACTTTTTTCATAAATTTTACTTGATTATTATTATAAAAAGGCAAAGAAATCCACTTCTTACTCTTAATTTCTTCATCACCAGTATTTCTATTAATTTTCTTACTAAATTGACAAACCACTTGATAAATTTCTTTTATATTATAACCTACACTTAATAATTCACTTACATAATTTTCAATATTTTTCTTTTTATCACATGCATATTTACACAAAATATTATTTCTATACAAAAAAGACCTAAAACCAGCCATCTTATAATTATATATATATATCCATTAGAAACAAATTAACAATTGCACAATTCCAATATAGATAACAATCAACAATCTTAAACTGTTGTCAAAGCATAAACGTGGAATATGTATAAGAAATAAAGAATGGGGAATTTTTAGCACAGTTAAAAAAATTATTTAATCTACATAACGATGATTGTGTGTAACTGCATCAACTATTTGCTTTTTCTGATCATCCAATATAGAACTTTAGGAATTATACGTCCAACAATAAAACAATAAACAAAAGAATAAATATTAGTTTATTAATTCAAAATATTGAAGTATTTATTGATTATTTTATTTTCAAATTAAAGCAAGAATAAGAAGGAAATAAAAATTATCGTATTAATTATTATAATTATATGCACAGCATAATTAACTTTGCTTGGCTAAGTATTTTTATTAAAAATCTGATATATATCTTCAAGCATTTTATCAAATAAAATTAAAAAAATACTATTTATTCATTTATTAACAAAAGAAAAATATTATTAAGAATTAACATAGCCATATATCATCATCATCAACCATTATCAGTCTACTCAAGGATCAGTCTACTCAAGGATCAGTCTACTGCAGGATGAAGGTCTCCCCAAGTTCAATTCATCTTCCCCGATCTTAATTTCTCTTTTTCACATCACACATGCACAATTTCTTATTTCCTTCACCCATCTCACATGTAGTCCTTTTCTGGGTCTTTTACAATCTTTTGGAATCCAGTTTAAGATTTCAATTGTCCATCTATTATCAACTGCAATATGTCCAGCCTAATTCCACTCTAGTCTTTTAAGTTTTTCAATGAGGTCAGTAACACCTGTTTGTTCTCTTACCTATATATGGCGTTTTTGATCTCTTCTTGTTAGTCCCAAAATGCAACTCTCCATACTTCTTTGAGTGGTCTGAAGTATCTGTATTGCTCTTTCATTAAGTGCCAAGTCTCGAATCCATAAGTAAGAACTGGTAAAACACATTTATTAAAAACCTTCCTTTTCAAAAACATAGGAATATTTTTATTTTAGTATCAAGTTATTTTTACCAAAAGCACCCCGATCATGTTTAATTCTATGATTAATTTCATTCATTATGTTTCCATTTGTATTAATAATCTGAGCAAGGTATTTGTAACTGTTAACTTCTTTTAATTCATCATAATCAATCTTTATTTTCATATTTTGAGAAAATCCATTAAACATTACTTTAGTTTTTTTTAACATTTAACAACTACATCATCTGCAAAATCTAAATAACTTAAATAATCTCCATTTACTTTCACTCCTTTAGTTTCCCATTTTAATCCACCAAGAACTTTTTGCAGCACGGCTGTAAAACGTTTTGGAGATATGGCGTCACTCAATGTTGACTTTCCCAGTATCATTACATAATCTAATTGTTGCTGTTGCATTTTTATAAATATTCTTTAAAATATGACAATATCCTGGATCTATACTCTGATGATCCAATGCTTTAATCACTGAAGAAATGTTTATAGGATAAAATGCCTTTTCATAATCTATAAATCCAAATCATAATGGCAACTCATATTCGGTTTTTCTATAATTTCTCTCAATACCTGGATATATCTACTGTGCTAAAATCACTTTAAATCCAACTTGTTCTCTTGGTTGGTGGAAATCCAATTTTCTCTGTAGACGTGTTGTAATTATCTTGGTAAAAATTTTATATAAAACTGATAAAAGGCTGAAAAGTCTGTAATTTTTAATATCTTTTTATCACCTTTTTTAAATATTAATATTAATATTGCATTCTTCCAATCATCTGGTACATCTTTATCATTTAGACATTTGGTATACAACTTTGCTAAAAAAAATTATATTTCTTGACCTGCTTCTTTTAATATATCAATTATAATTCCATCATTAAATGGAGCCTTTTCTTTCTTCATACATTTAATTGCATGTCTCACTTCTTCAATTAACATATTACATATTGATAATGCAAGCAATATAGGTCATGTGATATGTGACTGATTTTTACTAATATTATGATTTTGCTATTAGTGTCTTGTCTATATTAAATTGCTAAGCCTACTAATATATGGGATCACTGAATTTAGTTCAGGCCCATGTAGTTTTTCTAGTTAAAGAGCTGAATTTGCAGACATGTAGGTGTCTGATGATTTAGATATTTTTCCTAATATTTAATGATTAGATAAATTCTTGGCTTGAGTTAGTATTTTGAATCTAATGTCCTAGCTCCTCACTGAAGAGAGCCACAGCTCAAAACCAGTCTGGGGATGGGGACAATAGCATTTATTATAAAAAACAAAAAAATCAAATAAATAAGCTTGTTTAGAGCTATTAGCAGGCTCTTTATATATTACATATTGGTAATGCAAGTTGTATAGGTCATGTGACATATGACTGATACTCCAAATTGACAACACAATTAGACTAGCCAAAAATAAATAAATAAAATAAACTCTAAAGCAGAACCAATGATCTCACTGCTACAAACAGACTTCTCAAGTGTAAAGATCTATAAAATAACATATTTAAACTAAACATTGACCACAATTAAACTCACCTTCCATACACCCTTAATATTACAATAACCTTTAAATAAGTTATTTGATTCAGAATCATACATTTTTATTAATAAAGATTCTTTAATTCTTTTTATTTTATTTCTCTCAAAGAAAACAACCTTAACTTCATTAAGGGTTTTCTCCAAAGCTATGAATTTATATGTAGATTTAGATGTAAAAAGTTTTATTTTTCAATAATCCATAGTGAAATAATCCATAATTTCCCAAAACAAGTTAATTCAGAATTATTTTGAAAGAAGAGACAAATGATTTGATTGAAATTATTATAAACATCCTGTAAGCAATCTTTCAAAATTCCACTAACAATTGAAGACAATGAATTAGATTTTTTTTCCAAGAAGTGTTTAGTGATAATGTCTATTGCTGTTGTTATATGTCCATTTTAGCTCATGGAGAAAACATCTTACCAACTAGACAAAATGCCTTGAGTGAATTAGTCTTCTCTGCCATTCTAGTAATGGCACTATAAGAATTGCTATTTTAATATTTCATTTGACTGTATCTTGAATACATTGTAGTTTTACAAAGATTAACTGAATTTTTTCAAGCAGTTATATTTATAGTTTCTGGTTATCTGGTATCACAATTCATCATTTTTATGTTTTTCCAGAATAATTTTGTTCACCATCATGGTGATATGGAAAAATCAGATGAACAAAATTGCCTGGCTTTATTTTAAATGCTAAAATTTTCCAGACATTGAAATGGAAAAAAAATAATACCAACATTTTTATTGTTTTATCTTAATTGGAATTTAAACTAAATTTTGCAAATGTTTATTATTATTATTTTTTTAGAACTAAATAATTTTATTAGTTTTATATTTATAATATTTTAGAACATATAAAGCTTAAACATATAAAACTTTCATACACACACACACACACACACACACATATATATATATATCAAATCAAAACTACCCCAAATCTAAAATTAAACCAGACCAGCATAAAAATAATATTAAAACACAACCTAAGGTTTCACTGCTACAAGCAGACTTCTCAAGTGTAAAGAACTACAAAAAAACCACACATTATATATATACTATTAAAAACTACCCACAAATCCATTCACTTCCCATCCACCCTTAATATTAAAAGAACTCTTAAATAAGTTAATTGCTTCAGAATAATAAATTTTCAATAATAAAGACTCTTTAATTCTTCTTTTGATTTCATTTCTCTCAAAAAAGACAACCTTAGCTTCATCAAAATCAATAGTGTGGCCTGTATCTTTTTCATGGACATACAAAGCAGAACTAAGATATCTATTTTTAACTCTACTTTTATGAACCTTTATTCTTTCATTTAAACTCAAACTACTCTGACCTATGTAAACATTCTTACAAAATAAACAAGGAATAAAATATACCACACCAGGAATAGTCTTTCTATCAAAAACTTCTTTTGTATTATTTAATAAATTATTCAATGTAACACCCCTTTTCCAAGCAATTTTCTTATTTCCAAACAATTTACTATTTCTACACACAATTTTATAAGAAGACAATTTAAATGGCAAAGAAATAAAATCATATTTTTCTTTAACCTTTACATCCTTACAAATATTACTATTAAATAAAATACTTTTAACAAATTTATCAGAGTATCCAACACTCAAATAATCTTTATAAAATTGATATTTCTGAAACAAAGCTACCCCACTAGAATTATTTAATTTAATATTCCTATGACAATAATTCCTTAAAGCAGCTACTTTATGAGATACAGACTGATAGCTATCAGGTTTAATTATAGATCTTAATTCTTTACTTTTAACTAAATGACTGCACAATAAACAATTAGTTTCTATATTTCTAATCACCAAAAGATCTAAAAATTTTAACTTTCCAAAATCTAACCCCCTCCTTCTAACACAAATTTTATAGAAGGATCAAAACAATTAAACTCATTTACAAATTCCTTCAATTTATCATTCTCAACTACAAATAAACAATCATCAACATATCTGACAAATAATTTTACATATAAACAATTCTTTTTAATAATAATTTCCTCTTCCATAAAACTAATATAAACTGAACATACTAAAGGAGAAATAATATAACCTATTATCCACCCTTCCTTAATCTTATAAAAATTACCTCTATAAGTAAAATACATAGAATCTTCCAATAACAAAAGCAAATCTTTAATTACCTTAATTTTATTTTTTGATAAAAAACTTTTCTTAATCAATACAGACAAAAGAACATCAATACTGCTTAACCTATTAACAGACTGATACATATTTTCAATATCTAAACTTCCAAATACCCAATTACTTTCCATTTTAAAATTATTAATCTTATCAAAAGCCTCAAAAGAAGAAGAAACTGTGTACTGACCAAAATCAACAAA
Organism: Epiperipatus broadwayi; assembly: GCA_028023455.1. Taxonomy (NCBI): domain Eukaryota; kingdom Metazoa; phylum Onychophora; class Udeonychophora; order Euonychophora; family Peripatidae; genus Epiperipatus; species Epiperipatus broadwayi. The sequence continues at coordinate 482,620 of JAQFVV010006542.1, forward strand.
TTGTTTTAAAAAATTATTCAAGAATCTAGAAATACCCTCTACCACACTACCTGTAAAATCAAAAATAAATCTTAAAGGAAAACCATCTTTATGAGTTTTAATATTCACAAACATCTTAGCTGATGTAAAATCATTAGGATAGCATTTTAAATAATCTACTCTATTAAAAATTTTTAAATTAACCATTTTCTTCATAATATCTATCAATTTTCTTTTAATCAAATTACCTGGATTTTTATCTAACAACATATATTTACCATTATTTAATTCTCTATCCATTTTCTCTTTGAAATCATCTCCTTTCCTAATAACAAACCTACCAGCTTTGTCTTCACAAGAAATGATTACATCATTAGCAATTAACCTATTTTTAAGATGTTTAATCTCAGCAGGATTAATAACAAATTTTTCTTTCCTTTTTAAACTTTTATTCAAAATCGATTGAATACCAACTTTCTGCTCATCACTCAAATTACTAGATTCAATAGACAAAATTGTATCAAAAACTATATTTTTTGAATTAAATGGAACAAAATTAGGGCCTTTACCAAGAATATCTAATTCCCTATCATTTAACTTCAAATCCGTAAGATTAACAACTCTATCCTCAGAAACCTTATTCTCATACCCTAATTTTGTTCCATTTCATTCAAAAAATATAGTTTTTGATACAATTTCGTCTATTGAATCTAGTAATTTGAGTGATGAGCAGAAAGTTGGTATTCAATCGATTTTGAATAAAAGTTTAAAAAGGAAAGAAAAATTTGTTATTAATCCTGCTGAGATTAAACATCTTAAAAATAGGTTAATTGCTAATGATGTAATCATTTCTCGTGAAGACAAAGCTGGTAGGTTTGTTATTATGAAAGAAGATGATTTCAAAGAGAAAATGGATAGAGAATTAAATAATGGTAAATATATGTTGTTAGATAAAAATCCAGGTAATTTGATTAAAAGAAAATTGATAGATATTATGAAGAAAATGGTTAATTTAACAATTTTTAATAGAGTAGATTATTTAAAATGCTATCCTAATAATTTTACATCAGCTAAGATGTTTGTGAATATTAAAACTCATAAAGATGGTTTTCCTTTAAGATTTATTTTTGATTTTACAGGTAGTGTTGTAGAGGGTATTTCTAGATTCTTGAATAATTTTTTAAAACAATTTGTTGATTTTGGTCAGTACACAGTTTCTTCTTCTTTTGAGGCTTTTGATAAGATTAATAATTTTAAAATGGAAAGTAATTGGGTATTTGGAAGTTTAGATATTGAAAAAAAGTATCAGTCTGTTAATAGGTTAAGCAGTATTGATGTTCTTTTGTCTGTATTGATTAAGAAAAGTTCTTTATCAAAAAATAAAATTAAGGTAATTAAAGATTTGCTTTTGTTATTGGAAGATTTTATGTATTTTACTTATAGAGGTAATTTTTATAAGATTAAGGAAGGGTGGATAATAGGTTATATTATTTCTCCTTTAGTATGTTCAGTTTATATTAGTTTTATGGAAGAGGAAATTATTATTAAAAAGAATTGTTTATATGTAAAATTATTTGTCAGATATGTTGATGATTGTTTATTTGTAGTTGAGAATGATAAATTGAAGGAATTTGTAAATGAGTTTAATTGTTTTGATCCTTCTATAAAATTTGTGTTAGAAGGAGGGGGTTAGATTTTGGTAAGTTAAAATTTTTAGATCTTTTGGTGATTAGAAATATAGAAACTAATTGTTTATTGTGCAGTCATTTAGTTAAAAGTAAAGAATTAAGATCTATAATTAAACCTGATAGCTATCAGTCTGTATCTCATAAAGTAGCTGCTTTAAGGAATTATTGTCATAGGAATATTAAATTAAATAATTCTAGTGGGGTAGCTTTGTTTCAGAAATATCAATTTTATAAAGATTATTTGAGTGTTGGATACTCTGATAAATTTGTTAAAAGTATTTTATTTAATAGTAATATTTGTAAGGATGTAAAGGTTAAAGAAAAATATGATTTTATTTCTTTGCCATTTAAATTGTCTTCTTATAAAATTGTGTGTAGAAATAGTAAATTGTTTGGAAATAAGAAAATTGCTTGGAAAAGGGGTGTTACATTGAATAATTTATTAAATAATACAAAAGAAGTTTTTGATAGAAAGACTATTCCTGGTGTGGTATATTTTATTCCTTGTTTATTTTGTAAGAATGTTTACATAGGTCAGAGTAGTTTGAGTTTAAATGAAAGAATAAAGGTTCATAAAAGTAGAGTTAAAAATAGATATCTTAGTTCTGCTTTGTATGTCCATGAAAAAGATACAGGCCACACTATTGATTTTGATGAAGCTAAGGTTGTCTTCTTTGAGAGAAATGAAATCAAAAGAAGAATTAAAGAGTCTTTATTATTGAAAATTTATTATTCTGAAGCAATTAACTTATTTAAGAGTTCTTTTAATATTAAGGGTGGATGGGAAGTGAATGGATTTGTGGGTAGTTTTTAATAGTATATATAATGTGTGGTTTTTTTGTAGTTCTTTACACTTGAGAAGTCTGCTTGTAGCAGTGAAACCTTAGGTTGTGTTTTAATATTATTTTTATGCTGGTCTGATTTAATTTTAGATTTGGGGTAGTTTTGATTTTATATTGACTCATTTAGCTTTATGCTTGTAATGTTTATATATATATATATATATATATATATATATATAGTATATTTATCCATTTAATATATATATATATATATATTAAATGGACTGTTTTAGATAAATATAATTTCAACTGTAATTGTTATACTATAGTTATTGCAGAACTGTTTTAAAATATTGTTTTATGTTTAATTTAATGTATTCTAGCTTGTATATTTTTCACAAAATATCAATTTTATGTGTGTATGTTTCTATTTATGTATAAAAAATGAGATGCACTTTTAAAAATAATAACACAGACACACATTTTATATATGCATTGATTAATAAATCTGCTCAGAAAATATCTTTAATACTTTGTAAAAAGTTTGTTTTCTTTTAGGCAGTAATATGAGAGACATTTGAATATGATTTTGACTATATTATCTGATATCTAATTATAATGGTGGATTTACTTTGCTTATTTAGAAAACCAAGCCAATAATTTTTTTGCCATTTTTGGCTGTATTAATTATGATAGTAAATATAAGGTTACAATACATATGGATTAATTCCTATAAATCACACTTAAATGCATGGTAAAAGGGATCACTTTTGTATCATAATTAGTTTGAGTGCTTGATTTTTTTTATTCATCTTTTTATTCAGTTATTATCAAAAATGACAAAAACTCCATAACAAACATATAAGAAATTATATACAATTATAAATATGTTTTCAATATAAATAAAATATTAATAAATTACATATATCCTTTATGCATTTATGAGTTAAATATCCTTTACAAAGACAAACATTTTATTAAAGACAAAAAGAAATGATTCAAACTTATACATTTATTTGTGCATGTTCCAAAATGCTCTCACTGAGCATTATTACATTTCATGAATTTTACTGAATCTGTATTTTATAATATTGTCTCCATGAAAGAAACATTTTTATAAGTGCATATTGGTTAGCTTTTATTTTTATTATACATATAACAACAACAACAATAATAATAATAATAATAATAATAATAATAATAATAATAATAATAATAATAATAATAATAATAATAATAATAATAATAATAATAATAATAATAATAATAATAATAATAATAATAATAATAATAATTATTATTATTATTATTATTATTATTATTGATAAACAGAGCAAAACTCTCCATACAGTATTGCCACCTGTGCTCAACAGAGTAATCAATGGATGCCAGAAGGCTTGTGCATAAAATCCCTATCTAATGCCTACTCATCCAATATCCCCAGACTAGTTTCTGGCTTGTGGCCTTCGTCAGTGAGGAGCTTTGGATCTGAGAGCACTGCATCTAGATCTTAGGATCTGATGCAACCCTCTAGCAACCACCTTTTATCTCTACTTAACTACAAAACTATGAGAATGAAATTGAAAACACAGGTGGCAATACTGTATGGAGAGTTTTGCTCTGTTTATCAACAATTAATGTGCTAGTATAGGAAATGTGATCATGTGATGCTTAGTGGTTTAACACCAATCCTGCCTAATAGGATAGTGGTGGCTATGGTTGTAAAAGAGCCAAAGACACCAAAATGTATGGGTGCTGAACTGAGTTCAGACCCATATGACTATATAAGCTATTGAGCTTAGATTGAAAATATTTTTTGTGTTTTCAATTTCATTCTCATAGTTTTGTAGTTAAGTAGAGATAAAAGGTGGTTGCTAGAGGGTTGCATTAGATCCTAAGATCTAGATGCAGTGCTCTCAGATCCAAAGCTCCTCACTGACGAAGGCCACAAGCCAGAAACTAGTCTGGGGATATTGGATGAGTAGGCATTAGATAGGGATTTTATGCACAAGCCTTCTGGCATCCATTGATTACTCTGTTTAGCACAGGTGTCAATACTGTATGGAGAGTTTTGCTCTGTTTATCAACAATTAATGTGCTAGTATAGGAAATGTGATCATGTGATATTATTATTATTATTATTATTATTATTATTATTATTATTATTATTATTATTATTTCCATGATAAAAACTAAATAATAAATTTTATTTAATCTCTTTTTTATTAATAATGTCAATTCTTACTCTTTTATCCTAAAAAAATTATCTTAACTTGAATATCATATATTTTTATTTCTTTATGCATTTAATTTAATATCAGATATTTATTCACGCATTCTACTTTATATTTGTTTGAAAGTTAAATATTAACACTCATTCATTTTTATATCACAGTTTATTTAACTTTTCCATATTTCCATGAGAAATTCATGACATTGCCATTCCCAAAAATTTACACTGTAAAAATGATAACTATATTATGATCTGTGTTATGTTAATAGTACTTCTTCTCCTTAATACAAAGTTCCTCACACACAAAGTCTTTCTAACATTTGCAATTGTCTTTTACATTACTAATTTTGAGATGTTATTTTTTTTTACATATCTGACCCAATTTTAAAAAAATGCCCATTTTTCTTACTTTTAAAAAAAAAATCTCCATATTTAATATTATAGCAATAGTAACTGATTACACAATCTGTATTATTCACATTTGCAAAGATAATGATTTGATTATCATCAAAAAGTTAGTAATTTTTTTATTTCAGAATGCAAATCTCTCAGAAAGACCCTGATATCAATTTTGTTGGCAAAGTGCTTTATATTTGTTTATGCAATTAAGATTTTAAATAATTTAAATATCACCAATCTATTCACATATAAATGCAATATTATTTGATAAATTTAATAAAAATATATTGATAAGTAAGAGGTCAGGCATTCTTCCTGTGCTCATCTATGATTTACTTATATACATGTTTCTCTGCTTAATTGACCATCAGCATATCTGAGCACACAATTACCTGCTCCTCTACTTATTTTTATGTATCTTTTAATTTTAAAAATATAAATGTTTGGCCATTTTCTTTTTTTTTTTTTTATAAATGTCTGAACATTTATATGTCTAAAATTACAAGTGCAAAGAAAAATGATGAGATATTAAATGAATTAAATATTTATCTATTAATATATTTATTTATCTATCTATGCATCTATCAACCTATCTTTTTATTTATCTGCCCATATGTCCATCTGTTTATCAATCTATTCACAGTGAATATATGCCCAACCAATTATCTGAGCATCTATTATTTTACATATATCCATCCATTTGTCTATTTCTTTCTATACATCTACCTATTTAGCTATCTATATCAACCAATCTCTCATCTTTATCCATCAGTTTGTCTGTACACACACACACACATATATATATATATATATATATATATATATATATATAACAATGACAAAATAATCTACTTACCTAACTATTTATTTATCAATCCATCTATTTATTCTTATATCCATCTATATATTTATTTACCTGTACATCTATCTATCATCTACTTACTTACCTACTCCTTCATTTATCTATTCTTTTGTCTGTATATCTATATGAACTAATTATCTATTTTATTGTTTCTCTTGCTCTGTCCCTTTACTTTCTCATATATATTGAACCAAGTTCGTCGAAGTTGCAACATTTATTGCAACTTTTAAAATTTTGTAATTAACTTTTGACAACTTTGTGACTGGATCAACAGACAGACTGGCACTTCAAGCAGAGAAGTAGAATACCATTAAGAGATTAACTATCAATGATACCTATGGCCATATTGAGGCTATACAAAGCACAGTCTACAATCAAGTTTGCTGGCCATAAGCACCCCTTGACTGCTTAACTCAATATCCTACATCCAGAGCACTTTATTTGATTTGAGTATACAACTCAGCTTTCATCTAACCATATAAATTATTTAAGCCTGTATTCTCAGATGATGGGTCATAAATGTAGTGCTTGAAATATCCCAAGCTAACTTAGACTCTATATCAGAAATCCAGTGCATTTATTTAACACATAAAATAACTATACTCTTAAATTAATGGTGATGGAGTGACAAGAGACAGAGAGTAGACCAAATAACAATTAAGCAAACATTATTTATTTATGTACACACATATGTTTAACAGAATATTACATAATAAATTTTACATAAGAAAATATGAATGATTATTTTCAGACTAAAATTATGATAGTCCTTTATTAAATGTTCATTTCATTTAAAATAAAGTGTCTAGACCATTATTTAAAAAATATATTTATTCAGGTTTTTATTTGCATGTATTTTTCATTGGTTTTGATTCCAAATGGTTAGCTTTTTAATTTTCCATTGATGGCTTCATAGTGTTTCTATCAAACAATGGGAGAGAGTATGCAGCAGCATCTATTTACAATCTAGACATTTGTTCTGGATGTTGATTTTAGGTGAGGACAGTTGAATTTTTGTTGAGGACTAAAGGCACAAAACCCAGTTGGACATCCTATGGCTGTCTAGCAATACATGTTGCTAACTCTGTGGCTTCTGCATTCTTTAAAAAGAATCCAAATAGATCTGAGTATCTATCAAGAATCCGAATTGAATCTGAACTGAGGATGAATCGAACTTGAACTGTACTATAATGAATGACTGAAACTTTTTATACCCTTGCTCTCTCATTTTTTAATTTGTTATCATAAATTCTTAATTTTGATGGCAACTTAAATCTGTTTTTAATTTATTTTTACATTTCATGTTATCTAATATTTTTCTTAGATCAATCTATTATTGAGAGTTTATATGTTTTTTTAGTTAATTCAATTATCAGTTTTGCCCTTTTATCAGCTAGTAATCTTCTAAACTAATCACATTTTCTAAAGTTTTCTTTTACAAACTAATTTTATTTTAATTTTCCATATTTACTTATTTTTATATATTTTACTTTTTTAATTTATAAAAAGAAGACAATGAGTATTAAACCTTTTTATTTTAGATTCCCCCTCCATCTGCTTTCAATACTACAACTTTTTTATTTTAAAAGAGAGAAAAAAAAGTATGATGTAATATTTTGCTTTTACAAATTTGTATCTCTTAAAGCCTACTCTAAAAACATATTGTACTTTCTATTTTCATTTTTATTAATAATTTAATCATTTAATTTTAAATTATAATTATGTAACACTGGTATATGTATTTGTTTCACAACATATATTTCACGAGCATTACTCCCTTCCCAGTTTGAATGTTAAAATGTGTCAATTTGACCCATTTTAGCTCTGACATTTTATTTTAGCTTTACCCATTTGGTTGTACATTTTCATTTATTTATTTAATATTTTTCTATCAAATAAGTTTTGAATTGTTATAGATGACAAACTAAATAAGTAGTTGTTCCTATCTGCTCTACTCTCCAGGCTATAATCTATACTGACTTGCAATAATTATGTCATATGTGATGACCACCAGGGACAACATGCATTGTCATGAAGTGTATGGAGAAATTGAATGCCACAAATGGCAGAACACAATAAAAATACATTAACTATTTATCAACTTGCAGAGATTTTCTTTTTCAGGGGATTGAATGATCTTAAAAATTTTTCCTTTGGAACTGCATCCTAGAAAATGAGATCACTGTGAATGGCAATATTCATCCACTGATTATTCAGCTTATGCTAAAAACAAGACTTATTACAACATACTGGAAAATTTTCTTCCAATGAACTGTTTTGATGCTTACACTGGAATTATATTTTCTAGTACACACATTTCTATATAAGGGACTGAGATTACTTCTCTCAGTGTGTTAGATGGGCCCAGAACTTTTTTTACTGAAACTCCATTCTAGAAATAAGGGATTCTATTTCTCCTCCCTCCATTTCATGCCCATTATGGGTGTTTACATTCACACTGTAACATAATATATTTAACTCACCTTCCTTGATCTTTATCTGCACATCCCTCCCACTACTCTATCAACCAAAACACAATATATGCTTATTTTACAACATTTTTATTTATTTTTATTTTACTTTATTTCATCTATCTTTTATTCAATTTGCTAACTCTCAAAAACTTTATTTTATTTTATTTACTATGTTATCTCCATTATTTGTATAATCCTTGTATTTATTATTATTAATATTATTATTATTATTATTATTATTATTATTATTATTATTATTATTGTTGTTATTGTTATTATTATTATTATTATTTGATACATCAAAACCTCCCTCAGTCTTCTCTAATTCCCACCTGACTATAAAAATGCCCAATAACAAATTTATTTATCTCTCTGGCCACTTTTTTTCTTCTCCTTTTTATTTACAATTCATACTCTTTTTTATTATTTTATTTTATATGTTTAACTATTATTAAATATCTTATATACGTAATATTATAATTTGCTTGCCTTGGTCCATTTCCCTTCTCACACTGCTCACTGATTTTAACTTATATTATTATGCAATTTGGAGTTTATTTTGTATTTTAGTTTCAAAATTTTTTAAAATTTTAATTATGATTTTAATTTTTTAACTTTGATTATGCTATGTCAATTTATGGCACTTTGGCACCAATGTTGGACAGTATTTGAATAAGGTCCATCGAAGTTGCACATTTATTGCAACTTTTAAAATTTTGTAACTAACTTTTGGCAATTTTGTGACTGTAGTGATGGACTGACTCTTCAATTAGAGAATTAGAATATCATTGACAGATTATCCATCAATGGTATCTATGACCAGATTGAGTCTATACTAAGCAAGCCTACAATCACATTTCCAGGGCATAACAGTCCTTGACTGCTAGATCATTACCTACATCCAAAACACCTTATTTGTTTTGAAAATACAACTCAGGTTGCCATTGAACCTTATAAATTATATAATAAGCCAGTATGCTCAGACCACAGACCACAAATCTAGCATTTGAAATATCCCAATATAGGTTGTACTCTGTATCAAAGGTCCAATGCATTTATTTAACATAGAAATAATTATACTTTTAATATAATAGTGATGCAGTGGTGAGAGAGAGAGAACAGACCAAATAGCAATTAAGTAAACAATATTTATTTATGCACACATATATATTTAACAGAATATCACATAATACATTTTACATAAGAAAATATAAATGATTACTTTCAGGCTAAAATTATGATAGTACTTCATTAAAGATCATTTATTTAAAATAAAGTGTCTAGATCATTATTTAAAAGTATATTTACTCAGGTTTTCATTTGTATGTATTTTCCATTGGTTTTGATTCCAATCAGGTGACTCTTTAGTTCTCCATCAATGGCTTCATGGCTTTTCTTTCAGGTTTCTATCAAATAATGTGGGAGAGAGTATGCAACAGCATCGATTTGCAATCTAAGTACCTGTTCCAGATGTTGGTTCCAGGCAAAGACAGTTGATTTTTTGTTCAGGACTAAAGACATAAAGCCCAATTGATCATCCTCTGGTTATCTAGCAACACATGTTGCTAACTCTGCTGATTCTGTATTTTTTAGAAATAATTTGAATGGATTTGACTGTATAGCAAGAATCCAAATTGAATGAATGGCTGCAATTTTTTATACTCATCCTATCTCATTGTTTTAATTCTTTGTCATAGTTTTTTAATTTTGATGGCAACTTAAACCTATTTTTAATTTATTTTTACAATTGCATGTTATCTTATCTTTTTCTTAAATTAATCTACAGTCACTTTTATGAGATAGTTTACATGTTCTTTTTAATTAATTCAATTATCAGTTTTACCCATTTTTTTATCAGCTAATAATTCTTTAAAATAATTACATTTTCAAACATTTTATTTTACAAACTAATTTTCCATATTTACTTAATTTTATTCATTTTACTCTTTTAATTTATAAAAAAGAGAGAATGAGTTTTAAATATTTTTATTTTATATTTCCCCTCCCCCCACCCGCTTTCAATAGTTAAAATTTTCTATTTTAAAAGTTAGAAAAAAAATGATGCACTGTTTTGCTTTTGCAAATTTGCATCTTTTAAAACCTACTCTAAAATCATATAATACTTTTTATTTTTATTAAGAATTTAATCATTTATTTTTAAATTATAATTATGTATTGCTGATATATATATATATGGTGGGTTTGTAACATATCTCGCTAGTGTTACAATATATATATATATATATATATATATATATATACATTGTAAGGATATATAAATATGCCGTTACATTAATTTAAAATAAAAACATTAAGTTCGCAAATAAAAATAAATTTATTAAAAATCTAAAAGCTAAAAAAATTAAAGAGTTGTAAACATATATATATATATATTCTGACCTTGTCATCATGTGTAGCTCCACTACACATCAGGCCAATCACGTTGAGGGCCATAATCTAACCGCCCCATTCCCGTATCTCCACTTCCCCCAAAATAAATATAATATAGTGAAAATCACCTAACCGGGTTCTAGCTCTAATAATTAATGAAATATTCAATTAAATGCTTTACTAGCTCAAGTTTCTTAAAATTAATTTAGGTTCTGTTTTAAACTAACTCAAATAAATATTCAGGAATTCATGAGACTAGAAGTGGAAATACGGGTGACAAGGTAGATTACATTGAGACAATATCCCACAGGATACCACCTCAATGGCATAAGAACACTATCCCCCCTATACTACTATTACAAATAATAACTACATAGTATTCTTATGACTTCCGCAACTTCTAATCACTAAGACTCATTTAACAATTAAAGTATTAATCTTTTATCTCTAATAATAATAATAGTAATCATCTAGCTCAAATGAAATAATCTCAGGTTCTTAAATTTATTCATATGTTAATAAACATATGGTAGCAAAATATGATAAGGGATTTTATGTCATAATCTACTACTCTGAAATTAGATTAATAATAAAATAATAATAATCACAATCTTCATTGCTTAATCCAACTAGTACAGCTTTTCTTTCATCGCAAATTTATAACTGTAATAAATTAGTTAATAATCTAATATCCCCTTTTTTATCTTTAAGTAATAAAATAAATTAATAAGTGGCAGTGTTTAGATAATCTGATAAATAAAGAAAGTGGCAACTAATAGCATATAATTTAGCAAAATATTATGATAATGGATTGATGACCAGTAACGCAATGCAATTTTATAATTATTTAATTACAAGAACATCAATAAATAATTAAGATTAAACATACTTCTCTATTTATTTTTTGTGCAAACAATCATATACTTAGTTTAATGGTTGTGAACATACCCTGTGAATTCATGCAATGATGTAGAGAAAACAAAACTCAGACACAAGTTTTAATAAACAAATTTTAAAATTTTATTAACATCAATAAAAATAAATAAAACAAACAAATCCATCTACATCTATTTACAAGGGATATCCTCATTTTTCTTTGCACTACAATAGCTGAATTATACACATTTATATTTCTTTTATCATTAATTAAACTTATTATGCCTTTTAAAAGTTATTTATTTATTTCTCATTAGGTTTATCATATCACTTATTTTAACTATTTTATGGGTAACACCATTCTTTACCTTTTAATATTAAAGTTACTGTATTATAAATTATCTATGTGGATAAACATCATTTATAACATCATAATTTTACAATCAATATGGTTTTTAAAAAAAAATTATATTTTCTTGTAACTTTATATAAGTCACTCCGCATATTATTCAAATATTATTATTACTTTTAATGTTTGTTCTCCAATGCTCGTAAACTATAATACGTTTATTCCATAAGCCATACTCATGTATAATACTATAACATGGGTTTAATTATCACCTGTTACAGTTTCACATATACTATAATTATCGAATGTTATTGTATTTTTTAAATATGCAAGACTTATATTGTTTTAAAATATAATTAACAATAAGAAAACGTAAAATTATATTTAATATTTTTGTATATTTCTATTTGGATAATACTTTTATAAAATTATAGTTCATTTCTTAAAAAGGAATTAAAATAATTCTCTAACTCCTTCCCTTCTTAGGATATCTGCATCTTTCTTTCAATAATCACAATCTACTCTTCGTTAACACTTAACTATTCTTATTCCAAATAATAGCCTGACATACATTCTAAAATATCTATTGTTTCCCTTTTAATAGACTTATCATATAATGATGTAGTTGCAAGAAATACAGATAAAGATAGCAAAAGATGTATAGGATATCGGGAAAATAGATAGATAACTTATCTGCAATATACTTCAAAAATGTATGGAACAGTGTGAATAGGTCCGACATTCATTGTCTAATAACCTTGGCGATAAGCATGATGTGGCAACTATTTACTCAGCTTTACCAAACATCTAGTACAACTCACAAGAAATATATAAAATACCACTGTCCAAGACAACATGTGTACCAGTTGTAGGGCTTTGTTAACTACGCTGATTAACATCTAAAATTACCTATTATTTCACTCCCTGTAGCATCCTAGTTTTTAATACATCCTCTTGGTTTCCGAATACCCAAACTATCTCTCGAGATTTTTACTGTATCCAACATCGATAAAGTACTAACTACTTTTTAAAAACAATAAACAAAATTCACTAATATAAAAACATTTCCCTATTCCATAAGAACAATTTGTCTTGCTTTATTACACTGTATGTTCAACATCTACGTTTTGTTAAAATAACATTTAAATATCCCAATTGGAAAATTAACAGAAAATATCACATAACCATCGGTTATATTGAACTATATTAATAACACATAAAATGATTATCGTATGCATATTTTTAAAAATCTAATCACATCTCAAAGTGTTTTAGAGTGTTGTTTTCAAAAATGCATTTTACAACAATAATAACAATAAAACTTTTGCGCTACATTCATTCGATTCTCAGCTGATTTAAATAAATAAAACATACATTATATATCATTAATAATTATAAATGTTACCAAAAACAATCTTTATCTTCCTATCAGAGTTCGTAGTAGGTTTCTTTCTCTTCGAGCATCGCAAATATACAAATTTCCACATACATACAATTTTATTTTAAAATTCAAAATCAAAACATATTATTTCATATAATGTTATATCACAAATTAATGTATTTTGTTTTCCCTATCGCTATCTAAAACTTAATGTTTAACTTAGATTAGTAAAGAAAATAATTCAAACCATAATCACATATTTTTCTGACGGTAAATCTTGGTTAGTCCCATAATATTTATTATTTCTTCTTTTGTCCGAATGTTCTCCTTTATGCTTATTAAAGTTTTAAATAAATTAGTTCATTTAATAAACTGTTTAGACGATCTTTAGTTTTAGTGTTTAATCCAAAATTATTAGAAAAACATTTTATTTAGTTATCCCACGAAGCTTTTTAATGTTCTGGCGAATATTACCTCGGCGCGTTGATGCATCTTTATTTCTAGTTAAACTACAATTATTTAATAATTACGGTACCAATTGCATTTTCCATGGATCCAATATTTTATATTTCTCTTCTGTAAAAAATTTTTTTTTTCTTTAGGCAAGTGTTTTCCTTGGTAAACTTCACTTTCATTCATTATTATTTTATATACACTACTTTCAATCTTTAACTATTTTCTAGAGTATTTTCTCAAGTCATCTTAAAGAAAGCAATTCAAACTATTTCAATATTAAAATTCCTTTTGTCCATTTATTCTTATACGAATAATACTTATTTTTATTTTCCATTATCTTCATTAACTTTGTGCACAATATCCTTTCATTGATTTTATACGCACGAAAACAGCTTTCATAGTGATACGCTATATAAACTATATCAATGAATAATATTAACATATTTGGAACATTATAAAATTTACAACTTGGTTTTAAGAATCTATCCATTTTCTATTGAAAACTCCGATTATATTTCGATAGAATCCACTGGTAGGTTACTGTAAAGTTAGTGAAACATTACTATGAAAAACTTTTTTTTAAAACACTTTATTCTAAGATTCTCTTTGGATGATTTTTTAAATTGTCAGTTGGTTTCTTTCAAAGATATTATTAAAATTATAATAAAATTGACTAATAAATTGAAGAAAAAAAAATTAGAGAGCTTAAAATTTTACCTCTGCTCTGGAGTCAACACATTTTTGTTCTCCCCTGTTTATACAATTAGTTGGCGCAATTTTGGTTGTCTGCCAAGATCTATTTTTTTATTGGTCAATCCCTAAAGTTTTAAAATCATGATGTAATAGACTTAAATGTTAACTAATTATTATTTTTAAATCAATTATTATCTATTACAATTTAAGTACCTTTAAAACAATTTTGAAATAATAATTAATAAAAGTGTATACTACTTATTTTTATTATGATGTGTGACAATTCCATCCACTTCTATAATATACTATTTAAATATTTTAATTATTAGTATTAATTTAAACTGGTGCTTATACATAGAATATTCCAGACAGTCACATAGTCATTTCCGGTGTTTAGTCTATTTTTATCTGTCTTAATAAATTTGCTACTTATATTATATAAAATAATTATATAAAATTTTGAAAAACAATTTAGAAAAATATAGAATTAGATACAATTCTCACCATCACAATATTTATTATTAAATATATCATATTAATCTTTTACTGCTTAATATAATCTATAATTTTAAATACTATATAATATTAATTTTAAAATTTTTTAGTAATTGACCATTTATAACCATCATTGACCTATAGAAAAGGGCACAATATATATATATTCTAACCTATTAATAAGATGAGCTTCCTATTTATATTAGGAATCCATCCAGAAGGCCTCAACCCTTCCGTCTACTCTTCGTCTAGTCCGGATAATAAACTTTTTACCCAATAATAATAATAGTAATAGTTCTACTTTAGGTTAGTTCTATAATAATTCGGCTCCAGCGATATGCAGTTCAGACAGAGATAGAATTAAAAAAAAATTATCATTAATAAAATAAATTTAAAAAGAAAATTTAGAATAAACTAACATTCTTTCTCTATCCAAAATACATTCTCTGGGCTGTAAGTATGTGCACTGTTCGACAATGATGATGATGATTTTTCATGTCATTGTTAATATTACTGACTAAAACAAAATATTCATTAATTTGCCAATATGATCTCAATATTTTTGGTTATTATACAATTAGATGTTTCAATCTCTTAAGCCATGCCACGCTTGTAATATTGATCTGAATTTGATCAATTATTAATTTAAGAGCACTTATAATATTGACACTAATCTCAGGGTTCTCTGTTATATTTAATAAAATTGCTCGGCAGTATTGTGTTGTCGCATATGACTGACATTCTGGTCAGCTATAGGAAACATTTACCTTATTTAAATTCTAGGTGTCTTAATCCACATATCAACTAATATAATATTTAACGAGATGATCACCATATTCAATAACAACGCATAATTTTGAATAATAAAGCCTTTTAAATCCAGAATCTCAGTCGGAATGATGAAAAGACAAGGGTGCTTTTGTGTCCTTCCATTATCCATGACAACACAATAATTTCACTAAGATGTATTACTTAGACACTTTACTTAAATGTGTATTCAACAATGTGCAACCAAAAATAGTAGTTTGGGATAAAGTGATTTTACACACATATAAAATAAAATAAAATGTCTTGGTCTGAAGTTTTCAATTCCATAAATAATTCTTATTAAAACATAATATAATGAAATATTTTGATCTGCTTACAATTGTCTATCTGGTGTTTTGAATTTAAGATTTCATAAATGATTTTGGACTCAAGAAAGTATTGCAAGTAGTATGCAAATACTCTTTTATTTCGCACATAAGAAAAATGACTCAAAACAACTTGTAACAAAACGATAATTTATTATTAAATTATAACAAAATTCTAATTTATTATTATTATTTAACAGAAATATTTTTTATGATTAACATAATAAACAAACAGATACAATTTATTCGATCCCATATGGATAAAACAAAATATAACTAATATTAATTCGTCTATACTTTTAGACTTGGATTCGAACTACCTCTTCATCTTCTTTTTACATTTATGTAAAATTGAATATAACAAAATAAATAGTATTATCGATACATCAAATCATTCGTTTAGTGTATCTTATATGAACGGTTACTTAAATTTATTGACTAACGATCTGTTTTAAAACAAAAATAATCTGATTCTAGGCAATGCGTACAATCGATTTTTTTATTATCATATCTTTAATTAAATGATAGTTTTTATTTAGATAACTTATTATAATTTATGGGTTATGTATCAGAAGTTACACTTATTATTTTAATATTTACCTTAATAACAACTGAAGTTGTTATACACACTGTTTTCCTCAGTCTAAGTTATATTGTGAGTGCTACTTAATCATTAACCTGAATTAAACCTAGTATTTGAACCCTCTATTGGCAAAATGAAAATTTTTAAATTACACAATTTTAAAACTTACTCTCTCCATTGACTTACGTGTGGATTACCAGCACTATTCCGTCGCACAATTCAGACATTGATCAGATACACTAGCACGCTATTTATACTAAATGGAGCTTGAGGAATTAACCTCTAATATACCCATTATCTTGCCATAACTTTCTAAACAAACACAATATTCAACACCTTTCGTGGTGGAATTATCTCTATCTTCTCATGAGGAATAAGGAATAACACTGAAGGGCTGTAGAGTTAACTACTATATTAAATAGTTTGGTGGGTCCTTGTCTCTTAATTGGGCATAATAGGAACACACACCAAATATAATCCTCTCCTGGGATTTTAACTAATGAAATACACTAAATACTATATAAAGTACTGATCGTCCTAACTATGAGAAGCGATCACTTGGGTTATAAACATACCCGAATGCTAGATTTATCTATTCCCCTCATGAAAAATAAAGCTTTTGGGGTGATTATTTTCTATCCCACAAAATAGATACATTACAATTATTACTTAGGCGCATATTAAGTCTATACCGATGCTATATCGGGGCAAGACAAGCAAATACACTAATTACTCTAAATTTATGTTCCGGGGTATACTTAGATCAGCATCTGATATCAATGGATATCATAGAATACAATAATAATTTTCACTTTTGCCAAAGAAACATTCAACAGATAATTGGAAGTATAGTATTTTGAACTAAATCAAGTGAATGCGTTAATAAAGAATAATTAGGAATAAGTTCCTTAATTAACATGGTATAAATTTGTTTCAAACTTTAAATAAGTAATATTTTGTATAGCACTTCTCTTTAATTACTTCTGATAATTTTAACTAGATATTTTACCTATTAAGTATCTAAATTTTTCCTCTTCCACGCATCTAACATCCAAATTGATACTCATAATTGCATGTCATAAGTAAACACATTTTATAAAAAAAAATATTTTTTTCATGTCAAATATAAATTTAACCTAGAATAATTACATAAAAACATACCTTTATGATTACAAGGTCATTTAAATATTGCTTGAATATATATCCTTTAACCTGCTGATATAAAAAAAAAAATACACATAATTTTACAAATTAGTAAAAAAAAAAATTACTTAACAAGTGCTTATAATATCACTAAAAAAAAATGTTTTCCGTTGGGCACTTTATCCAGATGAAGAACTTGATTCATTCGTAGTTCACGAAGCAAATTTAAACAAGAAACACATTTTATTATTTCATTTATAAAAAGTTGCCTTCATTCTGGTGCACTTAATAGTAGGCAAAGAAAAACATAGCAGCGTTGGATTTTAATTCTTCCTTGAATTAACTGCTATAATTATGGGATCCAAGAAAACAATACATATTTTAACGTAGACGAATATTTTATTCTAAATGATAACACACACATATTCAATTCTTTTCTTTTTTACTATTGGCAATACGTATCATTTTTAGCTAGCTGGTTTATGAATAAAAGAATGCGCGAATTTTCCAAAATATTCTTATAATAAAGACTGCAGCTGACTTACATGGATATATAGTTTTAACGACTCCCATTATGTATAATATAACATATTATTTTATGGTTATAATTAGGTCACTAATGTTTGTAGTTTTTATTCCTACTCTAGGAATTATAATTTTTCTTTAATAATGAATTCTCTGTAAATGCACACATACAAATTTTTCAATATTTGCCTTGAGAAAATTTATATTTCTTTTTAAAAAAAAATATGCAGGTGCATAAGTAAATATCGTTTATTATTTATATTATTTCTAGATAATTTTCAGTGAATAAAACAGATTTTAACGTGGGGAACTTGCATTATTTTCTAAAGCAGACAATTTCTGTTAGAAAGAGCGCGAAATTGTTTGGTTAACTTTCCATGGCTTTTATAATATGTCCTTTAATTCTAATTTTTCTTTTATACCATGAAAAGATTGTTAAATACGGTAAAGTTAACAAATAATTAATTATTTCTTGGAAATTATTTATATTGCTTAGTTTAACTATAATGATATTTTCCGTGATCGCTGTAGTCAATACGGTGATCTCAAACTTTAGCATAAGGTAGCACATTTTGAGTATAAAAAGCTTTAAAATAGGTAGAGCAATAGAAGATTATGGATGTCTTATCAAAATATTTTAGCTAGACATGATTTTGTTAAAATGTTACTTGAATTATATTTATTTCTGCAATAAAAAATATAAAAATTTGTTACCGAATTTCAGCACTGCTTTCTCTTGTAAAACTTATGTCAGACTAGTTTTTTCTACAAAATTTAGCGGTCTTCTTTTAGCGACCTCTGACAGAAAAATAATTATTTAATTATACATAAACAAAGGAAAGGAAAAAAAAAACTTATTACAGCTATATTTCTGTATGCTTTAAATGGATTACAAGATATTTGACAACTAATTAAAAATAATAAATATCTTTAACTATTAATGCTTATTAGTAATGTATAATTCTGTATACATTATTATCTAAATAATTTTAAAAAAAATTATCAGAAGTTATTGTGCTTTATGATAAGACACTCATCCACTCTCCCCTCTACCCATCCAAAATCAATTACTGTTTAAGAGATGTGCTTTTATACTATATTAAATTACTCTTATTGTTAACATATTTTAACTAAATTATTTATGCTCTTCTTAAAAATGACATTTAGATTACTAAATTTATTAGTTATTTGCTTAAAACACGTTATAGTGAGTAAATAGCATATTTTATTAATCACTTAATATTATTATTATTTTACTTTTTATTTCCTAGAAAAGGATTGCATTGTTTTTCCTGTAGGAAATAATGCTAAACAAACCAACTGTCAATAACACTAGGTTAC
This sequence comes from Epiperipatus broadwayi, assembly GCA_028023455.1. Taxonomy (NCBI): domain Eukaryota; kingdom Metazoa; phylum Onychophora; class Udeonychophora; order Euonychophora; family Peripatidae; genus Epiperipatus; species Epiperipatus broadwayi. Next base: position 502,403 of record JAQFVV010006542.1, read on the forward strand.
AATTCTCCCACCGTTATGAAAAAATAAAAATAAAATAATACATACATTATTAATATTTCTTATTGTATTGTTAGGTCTATATTATACTTCTTTTAGAAGTTAATAAATTAAATCTTACAGATTTAATTTTGTTTAGGATATGGTAGTAAGCTTCGGGCATTATAGGTACCTCTTGTTCCATTAAGGGTTGAGATCTTATTTAATTTAATACCCTACTACTTTTACTACTTTTTATCTTTTTTTAGTATCATTATGATCCCACTAGTAGAAGGTTGATTCTCATTTAGAATCCTTTTCTTCACTGCCGGCCTACTAATGTGGCTATTCGGTCTACTATAGGGATTCGTCCTATAATATCCCTTTTCTTTACTTAACCTCCTCTTTCCCACATAGGACCTATCTATGAAATTAACATTGTTTACCATAGGATGGTATCCCTATTTGCCCTACTCCTATTTTCAATATTTTTATCACTAGTTTCCACGAATCCAAAATCTCAACTACTTCTTCTATCATATGTCGGTCAGCAGCAATCAAGACCTGCTCGATATGCCTCGGTAAATTATGGCGAATTATTCTCACAATTTGGGTCTCGGACAAAGGATAGGCTGTTAATGTTTTCAGTTTGACGGCCTGACTCCTGAAAAACTGAGTGTAACTGCCCTTGTGTTTTTCTGAAGGTTTGTGATGATGGTGTTCTAGCTGTATTTTTATATTGGACTATTTCCATCATCTAATATGTGTGTTGAATGTCTTTAGAAAAGTTTAATTTTTAGTTAAATATTCCAAATGCATTCAACTGTTAGTAATATCACAGCAAACAGGTTAGTATATGCACCAACTGTTAGTAATATCACAGCAAACAAATGTTAATAATATCACAGCAAACAGGTTAGTATATGCACTAACTGTTAGTAATATCACAGCAAACAGGTTAGTATATGCACAACGTTTTGAGAGGTATTTTTCTCCCCTCTTCTTCAGGTGTTGCTGGCCTGACCAGTGACAGTACTAGCATGGGATTCGAACCTGGGTCCTTAGATTCTTGATTATTGAAATTTAAGGTAACGCTCTAACCAACTGAGCCATCCTGCCAAAGGCAACAGTATGTAGTAATTTCATATACTTATCTATGAGGTTCCTCCTGATTTCTCCACTTTTTCCTCAGAGCAAAGTTGATTAGTGATTTCCATACATTATGTATAGTCACACTAGGTTGGCTTATGGGATTTTTTGCCATTGTCATGTGAGCAGCTTCTTTAAATTTTCTTATTTTTTTTTGCAAGAACATAAACTAATGATTAGAAGAGAGAAAACAGATGTGTCTAAGGTAGCAGACCATGTATGGACCAATGAACATACGTTCAATTGGGAAAATACAAAAATATTGGATAAAGAAGAAAAGGTACAAAGAAGAAAATTTAAAGAAGCTTCTCACATGACAATGGCAAAAAATCCCATAAGCCAACCTAGTGTGACTATACATAATGTATGGAAATCACTAATCAACTTTGCTCTGAGGAAAAAGTGGAGAAATCAGGAGGAACCTCATAGATAAGTATATGAAATTACTACATACTGTTGCCTTTGGCAGGATGGCTCAGTTGGTTAGAGCGTTACCTTAAATTTCAATAATCAAGAATCTAAGGACCCAGGTTCGAATCCCATGCTAGTACTGTCACTGGTCAGGCCAGCAACACCTGAAGAAGAGGGGAGAAAAATACCTCTCAAAACGTTGTGCATATACTAACCTGTTTGCTGTGATATTACTAACAGTTAGTGCATATACTAACCTGTTTGCTGTGATATTATTAACATTTGTTTGCTGTGATATTACTAACAGTTGGTGCATATACTAACCTGTTTGCTGTGATATTACTAACAGTTGAATGCATTTGGAATATTTAACTAAAAATTAAACTTTTCTAAAGACATTCAACACACATATTAGATGATGGAAATAGTCCAATATAAAAATACAAATATAACTGCCCTTATTTATATGATATCTTTCTTGAGATATCTGATATCTGAGGTTGTCTTGGCGGTCTTCCCCCCAAAAACTGGCTAACATAAGATACTTAAAGTCCCCATATGTTTCCGGTTTTATAAATAACGATTGCCACCAATCTTTAGATGCCGCACGTAAATGGTTTTTGGCAATGGCAATCTTCTCTACCTCAGACAAATGACATAAGGTGAACAATTCGTCTAAATTTTGGAGATATTCATGTGGATTCTCCTGGTATTCTCCTTTAAAGAACTTTATTTTGAGGAATTTCAAGGCCATTGAGCTATTACTTTCAGGCTCTAACATGACTTTGTGTCTGGTCTCATTCAATGGATTGTACATTGATTCAAGTGGACTTATCATTGTAGGTAACTCAGAGATTACGGGTTTATTATGATCATTATTAATTTCTTTAACCTGAGTTTCAGCTACATTTTTACTATGAACAACTTTATCCATATTAAGGTCCATAGCTTTCATACGACTTTCTAACCCTAATTTATAATTTTGCCATTCACAGTCTATTCTTGTAGAACTGTCCTTAAGGCCTACATTTAAATGTTGAATTTGTTGCTTTAACTGGTTAATAGTTTCATCTTTCTCTAACTCAAGTTTATCTTCTAGCCTTTGATATACTGTATTCTCACATTGAGTCATATATTCACCTATCTCCTCTTTGAGATCATTATGTAATATTTGGGAATTATTCTTTAATATCTCACTAAAATGTTCTACTTTTCCTATCACTTGAATTAAATCACTTTCTATATTTTTATTAATTTCATATTGGGTTACCTCTTGAGTTTCTAACTTATCTATTCTGCTAGTAATCTGACTCTGACATCCTTTTGATAAATCGTCAGGTTCAAGAGTTATATTTTGGACTTCTTCTTTTAAGTTTCTAAACTCACTCCTAGCACTATCTAATTCTCCCTTCATACATTCTATTTTATCCTTAACTTCACTGTTTAATTCTACATATTGACTTATGAAGTCCTGCTGAATAGCCTCGATCATCTTTTTGGCCCTTTCAGACTTTATTTCTATTTCTTTCTTAATTTTTATTTCTAGTTTTTCGGAGGCTAATTTTGACTCTTCTATATGGTTCGTTAACTTTTCCCTTAGGTCTTTGGTCTCCTGTACGTGATTGTCTATTTTACTGTCCAAATTTTGAATTTGATTCTTTAATTCAGTATTGTAACTTTTTATTTGACTTTCTATTTTACTTTCTAATTCACTATTGGAATTTTTTATTTGACTTTCTATTTTACTCTCTAATTCACTATTGGAATTTTTTATTTGACTTTCTATTTTACTTTCTGAGTTTTTTAATTCACTATTTAAATTTTGTATTTGATTTTTTAATTCACTATTTAATTGTTGTACTTGACTTTCTATTCTACTCTCTAATTCACTATTGGAATTTTTTATTTGACTTTCTATTTTACTTTCCGAGTTTTTTAATTCACTATTTAAATTTTGTAACTGTGTAGACAAACTTTGTAATATTATAAATATTTGGACTTGCTCATCCCCAGGTAGATCTTTATCTACTTTAACTTTTTTCGGACTAACTTCATCTAAAGATTCTTGTTCCTCTCTTACTTCTACATGAAAATATGGTGTTTGTATATCTGGGGATTGGAGATCTTGGGATTCTCCCAAATCCTCTGAAATATCCTGACTATCTTGGCTTTCACTCATATTTAAAATTTTTAACTCTTTCTATTATCTGACAGTACTGAAATTAGTAATGAACTATTAATAATATTGATAACAAATTATTGACAAGACATCCTGCCTCCATGCCTCTCCTATCAAAACAATCTACACCACAACTATGCCCTGATATTCAGATAACTAAAGTCCCAATATTAACTATCGAATATTCTTTTCTCATATGCTACTTGGTCCATAGAAATCTCACCAAACCATTATGTAATATGGTATAAGTGCTAATCACACCACCAGACAAGCAGATCATCATAAATGATAAAATCATTACAATATTTTATGGAATTACTCACAGACCAGAACATTATAAACTAACAAATTTATTTATTCAGTGGCAAAAGATTATGTCATAGAATAGACATTCATATAATATTTTATGGCTAAAGAACTAATTTATCACTGGCAAACATTTTCAATCAATGAACAATTAATTTATTCACGTGCAAATAATATTTATGTTCATTTCAATAAAATTTTACCAAATTTATCGTGGCTAACTATAGCCATCGATGGCCCCTTATAGTTGGGCAGCCATTTCTAACCTATTAATAAGATGACCTTCCTATTTATATTAGGAATCCATCCAGAAGGCCTCAACCCTTCCGTCTACTCTTCGTCTAGTCCGGATAATAAACTTTTTACCCAATAATAATAATAGTAATAGTTCTACTTTAGGTTAGTTCTATAATAATTCGGCTCCAGCGATATGCAGTTCAGACAGAGATAGAATTAAAAAAAAATTATCATTAATAAAATAAATTTAAAAAGAAAATTTAGAATAAACTAACATTCTTTCTCTATCCAAAACACATTCTCTGGGCTGTAAGTACGTGCACTGTTCGACAATGATGATGATGATTTTTCATGTCATTGTTAATATTACTGACTAAAACAAAATATTCATTAATTTGCCAATATGATCTCAATATTTTTGGTTATTATACAATTAGATGTTTCAATCTCTTAAGCCATGCCACGCTTGTAATATTGATCTGAATTTGATCAATTATTAATTTAAGAGCACTTATAATATTGACACTAATCTCAGGGTTCTCTGTTATATTTAATAAAATTGCTCGGCAGTATTGTGTTGTCGCATATGACTGACATTCTGGTCGGCTATAGGAAACATTTACCTTATTTAAATTCTAGGTGTCTTCATCCACATATCAACTAATATAATATTTAACGAGATGATCACCATATTCAATAACAACACATAATTTTGAATAATAAAGCCTTTTAAATCCAGAATCTCAGTCGGAATGATGAAAAGACAAGGGTGCTTTTGTGTCCTTCCATTATCCATGACAACACAATAATTTCACTAAGATGTATTACTTAGACACTTTACTTAAATGTGTATTCAACAATGTGCAACCAAAAATAGTAGTTTGGGATAAAGTGATTTTACACACATATAAAATAAAATAAAATGTCTTGGTCTGAAGTTTTCAATTCCATAAATAATTCTTATTAAAACATAATATAATGAAATATTTTGATCTACTTACAATTGTCTATCTGGTGTTTTGAATTTAAGATTTCATAAATGATTTTGGACTCAAGAAAGTATTGCAAGTATTATGCAAATACTCTTTTATTTCGCACATAAGAAAAATGACTCAAAACAACTTGTAACAAAACGATAATTTATTATTAAATTATAACAAAATTCTAATTTATTATTATTATTTAACAGAAATATTTTTTATGATTAACATAATAAACAAACAGATACAATTTATTCGATCCCATATGGATAAAACAAAATATAACTAATATTAATTCGTCTATACTTTTAGACTTGGATTCGAACTACCTCTTCATCTTCTTTTTACATTTATGTAAAATTGAATATAACAAAATAAATAGTATTATCGATACATCAAATCATTCGTTTAGTGTATCTTATATGAACGGTTACTTAAATTTATTGACTAACGATCTGTTTTAAAACAAAAATAATCTGATTCTAGGCAATGCGTACAAACGATTTTTTTATTATCATATCTTTAATTAAATGATAGTTTTTATTTAGATAACTTATTATAATTTATGGGTTATGTATCAGAAGTTACACTTATTATTTTAATATTTACCTTAATAACAACTGAAGTTGTTATACACACTGTTTTCCTCAGTCTAAGTTATATTGTGAGTGCTACTTAATCATTAACCTGAATTAAACCTAGTATTTGAACCCTCTATTGGCAAAATGAAAATTTTTAAATTACACAATTTTAAAACTTACTCTCTCCATTGACTTACGTGTGGATTACCAGCACTATTCCGTCGCACAATTCAGACATTGATCAGATACACTAGCACGCTATTTATACTAAATGGAGCTTGAGGAATTAACCTCCAATATACCCGTTATCTTGCCATAACTTTCTAAACAAACACAATATTCAACACCTTCCGTGGTGGAATTATCTCTATCTTCTCATGAGGAATAAGGAATAACACCGAAGGGCTGTAGAGTTAACTACTATATTAAATAGTTTGGTGGGTCCTTGCCTCTTAATTGTGCATAATAGGAACACACACCAAATATAATCCTCTCCTGGGATTTTAACTAATGAAATACACTAAATACTATATAAAGTACTGATCGTCCTAACTATGAGAAGTTATCACTTGGGTTATAAACATACCCAAATGCTAGATTTATCTATTCCCCTCATGAAAAATAAAGCTTTTGGGGAGATTATTTTCTATCCCACAAAATAGATACATTACAATTATTACTTAGGCGCATATTAAGCCTATACCGATGCTATATCGGGGCAAGACAAGCAAATACACTAATTACTCTAAATTTATGTTCCGGGGTATACTTAGATCAGCATCTGATATCAATGGATATCATAGAATACAATAATAATTTTCACTTTTGCCAAAGAAACATTCAACAGATAATTGGAAGTATAGTATTTTGAACTAAACCAAGTGAATGCGTTAATAAAGAATAATTAGGAATAAGTTCCTTAATTAACATAGTATAAATTTGTTTCAAACTTTAAATAAGTAATATTTTGTATAGCACTTCTCTTTAATTACTTCTGATAATTTTAACTAGATATTTTACCTATTAAGTATCTAAATTTTTCCTCTTCCACGCATCTAACATCCAAATTGATACTCATAATTGCATGTCATAAGTAAACACATTTTATAAAAAAAAATATTTTTTTCATGTCAAATATAAATTTAACCTAGAATAATTACATAAAAACATACCTTTATGATTACAAGGTCATTTAAATATTGCTTGAATATATATCCTTTAACCTGCTGATATAAAAAAAAATACACATAATTTTACAAATTAGTAAAAAAAAAAATTACTTAACAAGTGCTTATAATATCACTAAAAAAAAAATGTTTTCCGTTGGGCACTTTATCCAGATGAAGAACTTGATTCATTCGTAGTTCATGAAGCAAATTTAAACAAGAAACACATTTTATTATTTCATTTATAAAAAGTTGCCTTCATTCTGGTGCACTTAATAGTAGGCAAAGAAAAACATAGCAGCGTTGGATTTTAATTCTTCCTTGAATTAACTGCTATAATTATGGGATCCAAGAAAACAATACATATTTTAACGTAGACGAATATTTTATTCTAAACGATAACACACACATATTCAATTCTTTTCTTTTTTACTATTGGCGATACGTATCATTTTTAGCTAGCTGGTTTATGAATAAAAGAAGGCGCGAATTTTCCAAAATATTCTTATAATAAAGACTGCAGCTGACTTACGTGGATATAAAGTTTTAATGACTCCCATTATGTATAATATAACATATTATTTTATGGTTATAATTAGGTCACTAATGTTTGTAGTTTTTATTCCTACTCTAGGAATTATAATTTTTCTTTAATAATGAATTCTCTGTAAATGCACACATACAAATTTTTCAATATTTGCCTTGAGAAAATTTATATTTCTTTTTAAAAAAAAATATGCAGATGCATAAATAAATATCGTTTATTATTTATATTATTTCTAGATAATTTTCAGTGAATAAAACAGATTTTAACGTGGGGGACTTGCATTATTTTCTAAAGCAGACAATTTCTGTTAGAAAGAGCGCGAAATTGTTTGGTTAACTTTCCTTGGCTTTTATAATATGTCCTTTAATTCTAATTTTTCTTTTATACCATGAAAACATTGTTAAATACGGTAAAGTTAACAAATAATTAATTATTTCTTGGAAATTATTTATATTGCTTAGTTTAACTATAATGATATTTTCCGTGATCGCTGTAGTCAATACGGTGATCTCGAACTTTAGCATAAGGTAGCACATTTTGAGTATAAAAAGCTTTAAAATAGGTAGAGCAATAGAAGCTTATGGATGTCTTATCAAAATATTTTAGCTAGACATGATTTTGTTAAAATGTTACTTGAATTATATTTATTTCTGCAATAAAAAATATAAAAATTTGTTACCGAATTTCAGCACTGCTTCCTCTTGTAAAACTTATGTCAGACTAGTTTTTTCTACAAAATTTAGCAGTCTTCTTTTAGCGACCTCTGACAGAAAAATAATTATTTAATTATACATAAACAAAGGAAAGGAAAAAAAAAACTTATTACAGCTATATTTCTGTATGATTTAAATGGATTACAAGATATTTGACAACTAATTAAAAATAATAAATATCTTTAACTACTAATGCTTATTAGTAATGTATAATTCTGTATACATTATTATCTAAATAATTTTAAAAAAAATTATCAGAAGTTATTGTGCTTTATGATAAGACACTCATCCACTCTCCCCTCTACCCATCCAAAATCAATTACTGTTTAAGAGATGTGCTTTTATACTATATTAAATTACTCTTATTGTTAACATATTTTAACTAAATTATTTATGCTCTTCTTCAAAATGAAATTTAGATTACTAAATTTATTAGTTATTTGCTTAAAACACATTATAGTGAGTAAATAGCATATTTTATTAATCACTTAATATTATTATTATTTTACTTTTTATTTCCTAGAAAAGGATTGCATTGTTTTTCCTGTAGGAAATAATGTTAAACAAACCAAGTGTCAATAACACTAGGTTACAATATATATATATATATTGTTCTTCTTGCCATACAGATGCAAAACTTTAAAAAAATTTTTTTTTTAATAAATGAAAAAAGTGTTTGAATGTATATTTTTTTAAAAAGATTTATATATTTTTGTAAATGGAAATGATTGTTTTATAAATTAATTGAAAAGCAAACTAACTCTTGGGACACTTAAAATAAATGAAATATAGATAAGAGAATAAAAAGAATTAGCATGTCCAATGTAGAAGCAGCAAATAAAGGCCCGGACCATAATGAAAAAATGGAACAGTGACATTTTTGTTTGTGGAATCCATAGGAGGATTATAAAAGGAAAACGATTCAAATTAAGACAGTTTCCTCACAGTTCCAACTTGAGTCTGTGAGAAAAGTGACAAGACACACTTGTCGTTCTCTCTCACTTATTTTAAAAATGAAATGACTGGGATACCAGAATGGATCCAGCTAAGGCTACCTCCAGAATATCAGACCGGTCTTCCATGAAAGTCTTCATGGGAATACACCAGGAACTGGGAGCTCTTCTACTGTAAGGTGTAAACGAAAAAATTTTATTACAAATAATTAAGAACTTTAAAGATTTAACTAAACATTTTTTTAAATGAACTTTTATCTGACTTTCCAAATTAATAATTATTGTTTAAATTTTATATAGTTAAGTTTGCTAACATCATTTCCATTTTTTTTTCATTTCTATTAATATTTATTTGTATAAATTATTTAAATGCATGAAATTTAAGTTGGATATGGATGTTGCATGGATTCGTTAGCAGTTAATTATGTTGTGGTCTTCTTATTCAATTAGAATATATGTCATCGATGTTAATGCGGCATTTTATGATGAATGCCATTGGATTTCTTGTATTCCCTCTGCAATTGACGTTATCAATGATTTTGTAATTTGATCGGTTATGTTTATTTTGAAATGTTTTTAACCATGGAATCTATGCAGCCGATCTATACTCAACATTATAAAACAAATTTTATAAAATTCATCTGTGCAAACATATCTAAATGTTAAATTTAAGTCGGGCATGAATGGCTATATAGATTTGTAAACTTATATTAAGGGAGAGTAATCTTAGGTTATTCATTTCATAGTTGAATTAGGTCAATGGATTGGATATATTGGTGTAATTAGTAGATGTAGTATGAGGTTCACTATGTGCAGAATCACTGTATATGCCACACTAACCCTTTTGTTTATGGATAGGATTGTAAGTTGGCAAAAAGGATCGCAGTCTCTTCCTATGGAGTTTTTATTTGATTGTTCTTGCCATACAGATGTAACATTCCTGTATTGGACAAGAGTCAATGTCTTCTCTAACTATACTGTTCAGATGTCCATTCCTGACAGTATAGTATATTGTGCTGTTGTATTTTCATGCTACATTGAATACATCAATGTATCAGATGGATTGACGCTGGTTTGACTGCAAACTTTTGGCCTAAGGTTAAATAATGGATAGAATATTTTCTTTTCAAATGCAAATCTATGTAGTTTATTCATATGCGACAATCTTAAAATAAATATAAATTTCATCTGTGTAGATGATTTAAAATTTTAAAATAATTAGTTAAATTAAAAAAATGTTAAAATCTAAAATAATAAATATTATTCCTCAAAATTTAAAATGATTCAAAATTTATATGTGCGTAAATAAATGTTTATGTGTTAATTACTGGCAGTAGCTTTTATTTTTTTTATATTTAAGATATAAAAGATATAGATTATTCTCTCTGCATCTCCACTGAGCTAGTGACAATGGGCTAACGGTCTAAATGCAAATAAAGTGGAATCTTAACATTGCGTATCTACCTACTTTATAAATTTTCTAGGTTCAACTGCCTAGATGGCACCCTTGTAGTGCAGATTACGGTAAGATTCAATCTTCACTTTCTTTTGGATCATTATAATATATATATATATATATATAATAATAAGAGCATGCTAATTAGCTTTAAACAAGCTTTTTTTTATTTTTGTAGTAGCATTTATCAAAAATAAAAAAAAAGCTTGTTTAAAGCTAATTAGCATACTCTTAATTTTACATATTTGTAAGTGCAAGCTATATATAAGTCATGTGACATCTGACTTTTTATTTTATATATATATATATATATATATATTCTAATATTCTCATGGACAAATGAATTCAATTTTTTCCAGGTGTTTCCAAGTAATAAAAATATAATAGGTAAATAGTGATGTTTCAATAAAATAACAAATACCTTCCTCAGAGCTTCTTCTTTCTTAAATAATAAGAATATGTGTGGTGAGATTTGAAATCATTATTTTTTTTCTTTCGTTATTTTCTCCTCATTGTTAAATTCTATTGGTTGAGAAGTTTTAAAAAATATTTCATCATCCAATAATTTTTTCCAAATATTGTTAATTTTCTTTAATTCATATTTTTCATTTATGCTCTTGGGCCTTTTAAAAATGTATATAGCTTTCCTCAGCAGACTCTGGTCATATTGTTAAACTTTTTCCAGAATATGGGTTTTATTAAAATTGGTGTCCTGGTTTTTAATTTAATATGTGGATAAATGGTTGATGAATTGGAATTTTTTCTAACTGCCAAATATGTTCTTTATTTTTTATGTTTATTCTACGATCAGTCCAATGTTTGAATGTAAACAAACTCCACAAGGAATTTCATATACAGCATGAGACACTAAAGAAATTTTATCTTAAGGGTGTAAAAATGCTTCATTAATTTTTTAAAAATGTATTGTAAATTGTGTGGATATTATTTTTCTTTAAAACATTACCAATTTTACAAGTTACTTCTCTATATATAGAACAGTGGTAATTTTTGAAGTATCAAAATCTTTTTTCTTATTATATAAAAAAACCCTATTAATAATCCTGTGATCAAAACTATTATGCAGTAGCATTTTTTCAGTAGCATAGACATCTTGGTGAAAATGGCTGTCACAGGAAGTCTCTTAGTTTTATCTAGCAATGACTTTGACACTGAAAATAATTGTGCAACTAAGAGACTTTCTGATGACAGCCATTTTCACCAAGATATTTATGCTACTAAAAATGCTTTCTTCATAATGGTTTTGATCACAAGATTATTAATAGGGCTTTTTTATTTATATAGTAAGAAAAATAATTTTGATACTTCAAAAATTAAGAGTGTTCTGCCATATATAAAGGAAGTAACTGATAAAATTGGCAATGTTTTAAAGAAAAATAATATCGACACAATTTATACTACATTTAAAAAAATAATGAAGCATTTTCAAACTCTTAAGACAAAAATTTTTTTGGAGAAAGATGATGTATGAAATTCCAGGTGGAGTTGGTTTACATTCATACATTGAACAGACAAATTGTAGAATAAGACCAGAAAGGAAAAACACATCTTGGCAATTAGAGAAAAATTTAATTCATTATTCATTTATTCACACATTAAATTAACAAATCATGACATCAATTTTAATAAAACATATTTTGGCAAAAATTGATCAATATGGCCAAAGACTTTTAAGAGAAGCTATAGAGATTTCTAAAAGTCTTAAGAGCATAAATGAAAAATATGAACTTATAAAAAATTAACAATACTTGGAAAAGCTATTGGAGGATAAAATATTTTTTAAAACATCTCAACCAATAGAATTTAAGAATGAAGAGAAAATTTCAAAAGAAAAAAATAATGATTTTAAATCTTACCACACACATTCTTATGATACGAGAAAGAAAAAGCTTTGAGCAATGTACTTCTTGTTATTGTACTGAAACCACTATTTAGCTATTATATTTTTACTACACAGAAATTCCCAGAAATAATGTCTGTAAAATAATCTTTAAATAAATCATTCCAAATTGTCCTTTTACACAGCTTTTTATAAATAAATATTGAATAAAATTTTGAATCAAATGGGCCAATTTCCTTATAAATAAAGCTGAGTTTCAACTTTTTCTATTCTTTAATTATTATTAGTTAGATACTCATATATCATTCAATAGCAGATAACAAGATGAGTAGGCTATGAGTTGTGTATGTAAAAATAAATTATAAATCTCTTTTGGTTTCGAATTCAAATTTAGACCATCATCATGATGGATTAATAAATTAATAAATTATATTATAAACAATTTTACATTATACTTATAATATTGAAACACAAGTATAATGTATATACTTGACCTAAATGCAATTAAAGGGGATTTGAACCCAGACGTTCAAGTTCCCTACAGTCATCCAGCCTGTCCATTAAAGTGTGTAGATTTGCTATCTTAATATAAAGTGAGCATTGATTATATATATATATATATATATATATATGTGTGTGTGTGTGTGTGTGTGTGATGATAATCTCGTCCAACTGGTGAGTGCTGGTTCAACATGAAATACATATATTGAAGATCTTTTTTTTTTTTTTACATATAATTGATTATTAGTATCGATTATGTTAGATAGAGTGGATAACTGTAGAAGCTTGAAAATCTGGGTTCAAATCCTTTTAATTACACTTATAAATATATATTTATATAATATTTCTACTTCATACTTTATAAATGAAAGTCTTCTCTAAAAACATAAATTAATTTTCAATGTTTTTTTTTTTTTCAATTTTCAGTTATAACTATTGTGAAAAAATTAAACATATTATAACATACGGCATTAAGTTTTTAATTCAATATTTTTAAAGATCAGCCAACAAAAGTATTTAGCATTTATTATTATTCAGGTTACTATCTGTTTCAGAAAAAAAGGTAAGATTTTTTGACTATATATGTGCATAATATTCGTAGCAATATTTTGAACCTAAATTTATTGAAATCTGGATACAACTAATCAATGCAGCTTAAAGCAAAAATAAGTTTTTAAAACATCAATAAAACGCTAGAGTTTGAAAAACTATTTCACTTTTTGAATCAAAAAAATAGTTTATCAAACAAAATATCTAATAAACATATATATATATACAGTCTTCACAGAACAACATCTGTTAGCTTTTCGAAGAATTTTAACTTTTTTTAAAAAAATGATTTATTGATTAAATCTAAGGTTGATCTTTTCACATTATAGTAACGTAATATGTGGACAAAAAATTGATGTTATAATTATATATTTAATATATAAATTAGTCATATACAAGAAGTTACACTTTCAGTTAAGATCCATATAAATTTTATGACTCTCAGCTGTTTGTCTTTCTATACACGTACTGTTTATATGACATTGAACTTGTATCGCAAAGTTAACTAGTAGAATTTATATAATTATTAATTAAAGCGGGAATATGTTCAGAAGTGGTACAATAAGTAATGGTGTGAAAAGTAAACCTAACATTAATTTATCAGTTTTATTAATCCAGTATGTCTAATAATTTTGTGAAGAGTGAATACCGCTCATGAAAGAATCAAAATAAAATTTGACAAAAACCAAGTTTAAATCCTATCTATATCATGCTACTACACATGTAAACTAATAGAACAACCTAACTAAAAAAATGAGATTAATGAGACAATGATATTAAATAAAAATAAAACATATTTGATGATTTCTTAAAAAAAAAAAAGCATTGGAATTACTCGTTTCCAAAATAATATAAAATAAAATAATGATAATAATCATATTAAACCTGTGTATTGATTTAAAAAAAAATATAGAATAGCATTCATTCATTCATTTTTAAAATAATTCCATCTTAAACATTGTTATTATTGCAAGAGTAAACATTGAGGTAAGATCGAGTTCTAGTAGCATTAAACAGAATTGTGAAGATTAAGCATGTCAAACCTTCAACTGGTCATGTGATGTTTACATTTAATATGAAAGAAAATCTGTATATATTGAGTGCGAATGTACTGATCATATATACATGTATACATGGTATAATAAGATTAATATAATAAATGGGAGTAAGAAAAAATATACATTTATATAGGTTTGTATTCTAAATTTACAAGATATAATCATTAGGTAACATAATTATATACTAAAGTTTATAAAAGGCACAGAAAACAAATATTATAAGTTTATTTCAAGTAGCTTAAATGAATCATATTTCAATTATTTAAACATCACTAAAATATACATTTTATCTTAAGGGCAAGCTGGATAATAAGTGAATGAACTATATTATATCATATAATAATAAATAATTGCAATGATATAATAGAGAGAAGTTATATCTCTATTCAAATTCAAAATGCTAATCAAATCAGTAGTAGCATAATAACAAGCTATGATATTCTGTAAAATAATAATTAACTACATTTCTATAAATAACAAATCAAATACCCATATTTCAATATTCAAATTATTTATATCACAAAAGTTAATTGTATAAAGAGTATATCATATCCATAGTTGCCATTATATGGTTAGTATCAATAGAATACAAATAAATATGAGTGAACCACATTTCATTAATTATACAAATGTTTGTAAAAATTATCTTTTTGTCATTCTTAAATTTAATAATTAATTCTAGCAAACAATATAGATGAAATCCATAAATATATTACAACACTAAAATTTAAATGTGTCCTAATTTAAATAGAACTTATACTAAAATTTTATTTGTATATTTTTATATACTTCAAATATTTCACTTTACTATAATGTGGTTTTCTTATTGAGAAATCAAATTAGTTGATTTGACATTTTAAATTACTGGCATATCAATAAAGTAAAATTCATAATTAAATTTATGGTTTCTGATCTAATAGCTATCATGCATTAAAAATTAAGAGCAATAATTCCTTCTGTTTTTCTCTTGGGAATGTAAATAATACTCTAAAAAATTACAAAAGGTAGGTCTTAACCTATGGTTCTCAACCTGTGGGTCATGATTCCTTGAGGGTTGAACAACCCTTTCACAGGGGGCATCCACAATCAGATATGCCAACATACAAGTATCCATGTGATGTCATTATTGTGCCAATTTCATTACATACATTTCATACCACTACAGTGTATCTGACAAAGTTAAGATGAAAATGTACTTATGCAGACCAGTCATATATCTGTAGAGAACTGCTACTGTGTTAAAAGCAGCTAATATGTTGAAGGCAGCAGTATTGGAAATAAAATGACACTTCATGAATTAGAATTACTAGCTAAATTTAAAATCATCAACTACTGCAAAAAAATCTGTAACATGGAAACTTTTTTTATATTCAGTTGTGGTTGATGCAAATACTGCCTGCTTATGATAGTAACAGGTATGTAAAAAACAGCACTAAGAATAGTCAATCATAAGAAACTTTAATGAACTGTATTGACTGAACTATACCATGTATCATCTTTTGTATTATTAAAGTTATTGTTATATATTATTTTCATTAGCAAATGATCCCATGACAATGTATCATGTAGAGAAGAATGTAAAGAAAAAAATAGTGAGGATTCCTTGCAGTATGGTTTTACCTTAATAATTACAGCAGGAATTGTGAAACCACAATGTGTTATTTGTTATGAAGTTCTGTCAGCTGAATCTATGATACTGAACAAACTAAAATGGCATTTTGATAGCAAGCATCTGAGCTTTGCCAGTAAGGGTACCAACTATTTTAAAAGCAAATCTGATGAACCCAAAAAAGTCAGATTTGATACTGGTGGCAACTACTATAAACAAAACATAGCAGCTATTGAAACTTCATATTTGGTAGCACTTACAATGACCAGAACTATGTAACCTCACACTACTGCTGAGGATTTACTATTGCCAGCTGCCAAAGGCATTGTTTGACATATGATCAGAGACAAATTTGTTATGAAATTGAGTGCAATTTCCTTATCTAATGACACTGTTAATAGAATAATAAATTATTTATCTGCTGATATTTTTGATCAGGTAATCCAGGAAATTAAATCTGCACCACTTCCAATATTTAGTATTCAGCTCTATGAATCTACAGATGTTGCAAATTGCTTAAAGTTACTGATTTATGTGAGGTATATTAATGATGATGACTTTAAAGATGAGTTTCTTTTTTGCAAACATCCTGAAATAAAAACTACTGCACATGATGTATTTGACACAGTTGGTTCATTTCTGAAAAAAACATAAGATCTCATAGAAAAAAAAAGTTTGTAGTGTTTGCACAGATGATACTCCAGTAAAGCTAGGATGTTGATTTGGATTTCAACATTTGGTACTGAATGAGTCACCAAAACTCATTGGAACTCACCCCATTAACTGTAATTTGTTTTTATAGCTTTATGTATACATTGACAAAAGTCCACTTTATCATGTGTACTACTTCAGCTAGCTAGCTGTTGAGTTTTCATCCTTTGGGCAATGACTCTCTTTTACCACTATACATATGTCAATATGGTTGGGGAAAAGAAATTCTTGGGTGGAATCAGAATTTTCTCTAACCAGTATACATTGATGAAGTTGCAACAAGTAGAAAATAATGGTTAATTTAAAAAATAAATTTGTTTTTTATAGTCTTTGCAGAATACTGCTTGATTCCATTTCAATTAATATTTTCTTCAAATTTCATCCTCCAGTTCCATTCTAATAACATTTACAAAGGAAATTTAGCATACATATTTTTTCTTGTATTACTGAAATTCCATGTCTTATCTTGCCAAATGGGTTTACAATATCTTTGATTATTAATTTTTCAATGTCATTAAAGGTTCATTCAATATAAAAGAAAAATCTATAATTAAATTATTTGCTTTAACATTTTTTACAATGGAGTATATTGTAATCTCCCTATACCTTCATCATTTATGTACAAATGTATAATAAAAATAAAACTTTAATTAGATTTATGACTAATTAATAGATTAGTGTTACCCTTATATTTAGGTCCATATATATATATATATATATATATATATATATATATATATATATATATATATATATATATATAAACAAATTTTATATTAAAATCTAATATCTATATTATACTAGATGAGATATAAATAAAATATCTAAAATTCTATTATGGGGTAGAAATATCCCATCTCACTATGTCATGGTACAAGTTGACATATATGATAACAATATGACTTGGTCAACCAGGCTATAAAGGAATAATTCTTGTTAATTATTTCGAGAAGGCTGATCATAATTTATTTGTTTTAACAGTTATATTCACAACAATAAACTAGTTATTGAGGTAGATGAACACCCATCAGATATATATATATATATATATATATATATATATATATATATATATATATATATATATATATATATATATATATATATATATATATATATGGGGGGGGGGGACTAAAATTTGATAATGAATTGGTAATGCTATAGAAAGCAGGATAGAAATTATTTCTTAATATACTAACAAATTAAAACTTATAATATAAGAATATTTTAATACAATCTTATGTATTTGTTTTATCCATAATTTTAAATCCTTACTAGAGACTAAATTTATTTATTTGGAGTGTATTGGAGCAATTCTGGATGTATTTTTTGTACTGTGGTTGGTGCTCTCATTTAGCAATATTTTATCTGTAGAGATGTGTTTTATATTTTGAATAAGCTATAATTACACCATCATTGTCTATTATGTCATCTGAGATATCATAAAATCAAGTCATCATTATTTGAGTTGGATTTTTTAATGGTTTTTCTTCGTTTATCTGCCTCAAATATTGCTGGTATCTAGACTTGATGCTTGTTTTTTCTTCCTGCATTTTTTTTGAGAGGATTAAGTTGATTTTCTTTTAGTTATAATTGTATCCAAAATGTCAGTTGAGTTTGTTTTTTTACTATATTATGATACTACATATGTTTTTTCCTGTTCACCTATTTCTGCATCACCTTTCAGAATTTTTTCACTACTGTTTGTATACTTTTCATCTCATCATCAAAGTAGGTTGCATTTGAATTTTCCTTTCAATAATGGTATTTGAAATTATTTCCTTTTCTGTTTCTGATTGAGTTTCCCTTAGACATTGATGTGAAAAGCAATTGATTTTTGTTGCAGTGTTTACATTTAACATTATCACAGTTTATTGTTATGTGCTCAAGCTATCTGCAAACAAAACATTGTGATTTTATTCTATAAATAAATAAGAGAACTACAATTCCCTGGTCTGCAATTTGAATGGGAATGTTTACTGGATCGATATTGTCAGGAAATTGTATTTTGAAATCATAGATGTTACCATAAATTGGTATTGGCATGTTTTGAGATAAACTGGTTAAAAGTTTAAAAAGTACCAAAAGATTTTATGAGCTTTATGAAATCAGTTGGACAATAATTACGATAAACATTTTTTAAAACCCTAGTGATTATATTTTGCATGTTTTGATTGACAATTATTAGAGCATAATCCTTAAGTGTTTAAATTTTCCTTATGAAATGATGTTAAAAAAGTTCAAGCACAATATACTTGTTGCTTAGTATTTTCCCCCATAGATTATTTACAATTGAAATCTGTAGGAAAATTAAAGAGGGAGAAATTATGATTGGTAACAGCTATTATTAATAAACAGTCAGCAAAAATTCATTTTAAAAAGTGGAATAGATGTTTAGGGATCACTAAGTTATTAAACATCTCATTTACAATTTTCAAGATTTCTTCATTTTACATTAAAGAATCCCCATATTTTTTATTACTGATTGTAAAAAAAAATAAAGATTTGAAATGTTCACTGTTGTTCGACTTAAAAAATTGATTTTTATTTTCAATTTGAGTTGCATTTTCTAAGCTCAAAGTTTGTTTAGAATATCTTTAACTTTGTTGGTATAACTTATTATTTTCATATGTATTTCATTCATGAATGTGGTCATGTTCAATGGCTTCACTTGTTGATGACAAATATAAAAAAATCCACAATCTTTATGCTTGCTATTTGATGAACTGAACTTGTTAAAAACAAATTGTTTCTTTTTCAATTTTCAAAGTGCTTAAGTATAAATCTAATAAAAGTCTCTTAGAATATTTAAAAAAAAACACAATAATCAATCTACATGTAAACAAGTTTATGTAATTATACTTTGATTCTAATTATGTAGCACAGAATGTTTTTGTTAATAGTATTGACTTATAATGAGATAGTATTATGAGCAATAGCAAAATACTGTCTCTTTTTTTTTAATTTATAAAGATTTTTAGTATCACATTTATTTCTTACAGGTTTTAATGTCTAGCAGATTTCTTCAAGGTTTCAGAATTAAAAAAATAATAATAATAAAAATAAAATATTAAAAGACATTATAAATTTAGAAGTGCAAACATGTATAATATTCAATTACATATAATAAAAAAATGTTAAAAAAAACTTCTTTAACTTTTTACCTGAAACTGAAGATGGAATTTCTAACACAGAAAGTTGTCACAATATCTGAAACAGTATTACTCTAAAAGCAACAACAGATCTTGTCCTGATTTATATATGCTAATTATAGTATATCATAGCAGTATTATTTAAACATTATTTCATACTTTATATTATAAAAAATATATGAAAAAGTTAATCATTAAAACAAAAAAAAACAATTATTGTTTCTAAAGATAACTTTAAAAAATTACAAAGTATAAAGCAGAAGTTGGACAACTGCAACTCACATGCAGCACTTTGATTCTAATATTGCGATTATTTTATCATGATAAATATAAACATTTTTTTTTTTAAATTTCTCTTGTAATTTGTAAATAAATATTTTGATGACTCTAGAAGAGGAAAAATGCACGACACAATGTTCTTTCCTGAATTCACCTTATTATAGTGTAATGCTAGCAAGAGATATATGTACAGAACTACATATATCTGTGTTAAATGTTTTATAATTCAAAATATAAGATTAAATTTATTTGAAAGAAATAGTTATTTCAGAAATAGATTTTTAAAATGCAATTTTGTAAAATAAAAAAAAAGATTGTTATATTTTTTTTTAAAAGAGAACTGGGTAGAGAAAGTTATAAAAGCTCTCTTCTTTTTAAAGAAAACTCCCTTTGTTTTATAAAATAAAAATAAGTTAAAAAATAAATGCATAAAAATAAATCTTAGTAGAAATCAAAAACAAAAACATTAATTAATTAATTTGGAATACTAGTGAGATTACTGATTGAATTAATTAAAAGACAAACATGTACACTATCTCATAAAAGTGAAAGAAGATTAATCTAAAAAAAGATTAGATTAAAGCAAATGTAAAAATCAATTAGAGAAAATGAAATGTAAATATTAATTTTAAAAAAACATATTAAACTTACAGTCAAAATTGAAAATAATGATAAGAAATTAAAACAGAGAAGGGTATATAAAGTCACCATTGTCTATTATTATTTATTCCGGTCTTCATTTTGTGATCAAATTATTCCACTTTTGAGTATGTGAATATGTATGGTCTGCATTTTGTAATTAAATACTTCCAGACTTCATTTTGATATTGAATTACTCTGGTGTTTAATCTGTAATTCAGACTGATATTCATTTTGTGATTGATTCATTATGTTATTTATTTCTTCCAGAGATTCAGAAATATAAGGACAAATAGAACCATTTATTAATGGTGTGGCAAATATTGCAGAAGCTGCAGAATTATCAATATGTATTGCTGAACCAATTTATACATATACAATTGAGCTTCAGGCCCCCAGAGTCCTCTGCTAAAGTTAACTGTCTTTGCTTAAAACCATTGTCCAGAACCAATGATGAAAGCATAAAATAAATGCTGCTGCAAACTCTCTCTCTTTCTCCCATTGTCAAGACAAAGAAATGGAAAGCAAGCCCTGGAACCATCCATACAGACTAAAAAGCTAACCATTTGGAAATGACAATCATGAAAACCTGGGTAAATATAGTTTTATCACTGTCTATAAACACTTTATTTTAAATAAAATGAACTTTAATTAATGAAGGACTACTATAAAATTTAGTCTGAATAATTTGCTTTTTATATAAAAATTGCAATATTAACATGGTATATTACAAATGTGTGTGCTTGAATAAATACTAATGTTTGCTTAATTATAATTCAGTCTATTTCCTCTCTGTCTTGCCACTGCATCACCAGTAATTTAAGAGTATAGTTATTATTTATGTGTTAAATGAATGTGCTGGACCCTGATTTAAAAGTATGAACTGGCTTGAAATATTTCAAGCACTGGAATCTGTGCCTGTCATCTAAAGCATGCCAACTATATAATGTAATGGTATGAAAAATAGAGCTGCTTTAACCCAATCTAGAGATGCAGGTTGAGGGGGTTCGAACCTCAACTACTCATTCAGACTGCCACTAAGTGACTTACTTCCCAAGACCTCACTAAAATTTCTTCTTAATGTATGGCAATTGGTCAGGGAGAGACAAAACTCAGAGGGGGAATTTGCGGATAAGAAAGCGATATGTGAATGTATTAAAATAAAAGAGAAATGTATTGTTTACAAAAGAATTACAATTTATTATCAAAAAAAGAAATAAACAAAGATCACTCTCTAAAGAGGTGGTTAGTAATCTCACGGCCTACCCAAGAGCATTAATGGATTAACAATAACTATAGATATGCAGTAAACCTCAGTTTCATTTTAAAAATTATCACATTTACTGGGCATAGAGTGAATGATTCAAGGGGTCATCCAGAGGTGGTAGAAAAAGAAGAAAATCTTAACAAACAGATCACTAGTTAAATAGATGTTCCTTTAGCTATGATTTTAAACATAGCCAGCAACTTAAATTTGAAACCCCCTTTGCTCTTTTTTCCCCCCCTTTACCTCACCAACATCATCAGGTTTTTCCATGTAGTGCTTTGAGTATAGAAGATAGTCAGGCTTAATAGAACAAATGTATTACTCAGAGATTCATTATTTTTCTCATTTTCTTGGTAGGCAGTGTTTTTCCGAGATATTTTCCCATATGAGAAATGTAAAAGAAATGAGGCTGGATAGTGCTCCTACCCTAAAACATAGTAGGATGAGAAGGAACCTTTCGCAGAGCGTGATCTGGGTTTGAAACAGAGCATAATGCTTATGTCCAGTCATTTATAAATTTTACATATAATGATTTCCGGAATTTTATTCGGAGATTTTCGAAAATAGGCCCACCATTATGGAGAATGACTTAAGACATATTTATAAAGGTGTTTCCGCCTCCCCAAGTAATACCAAAAGATTAAGACGGAATAATAATCTGTTTAAAAAAAAATCAAGTCTGAATTAAATACAAGCATCTAAATTCTCATGACACCAAAGCTCTACAAAACTGAGGTAAAAGTTTAGATTAAGAAAAGAAATCCCCTTATATTTATCAATCTTTATATGATCGATTTAGATATATATTTACTAGTGGCTTAATAAAATATGTTAGAACTCTATTTAACCAACTCTACCCACCTCTATCAATAAAACTTCTTTAACATTTCTTGATTATATATATATAAAAAAAACACTCCCGCATTTAAAATGTACAGGTTATTTCAAATCACTCCACTCTAAATAAAATGACTACATATATATATAAGAATAATGACAGAATATTTTATTATTCTGCCCTTTTAAGAAAAACACTTTAAAAATTAATTAATCACACAAATACATTATATATAATAAAACAAAAAGTTATGTATATGTTTTTGTTAATGAAAACATTTAAATATATAACAAACACCAATACAATGATTTATATTACCGGTAAATGGGAAATGCGTACATCTTTTTTTTAATGAGATAGTCTTATGGAGATTTTAGTGCACTTCATGATCCATGTCCGGCAGCAGGCATTTGGTCAGGCAGGAAAATGTTCTAACACTGACTCTTCATTTTGATATTAAGTCATTCCCAAGTTACAGCAACTCAGAAAAACGACGAGAAAGAGAGAGAAAGGACTACTCGGCCATTTCCATTACAGCACACGAAAAGTTCTTTCTTTAAAATTTCTTTAAAGGTTTATGGTTAATATACATTTCTTTGCGAAAACTTTTACCCACAAGCTGATTGTATTCTTCTTCACTAAATATCTGGTGATATTTCCCTAGTCCTCCTAGTTGAACTGACTCAGGCAAAGACCACGTAGAAACTAACTAACCTCTCTCTATCTACACAACTTGCTGGCCAACTTGCATTCCAATCTCCATTTCTCTCTATCTTATTTTTTTAATTACGGTGGGTTTCTTTTAATTAATTATTTTTTATTATCTGTAATTAATCTCCTTGGTGAGTTCTAGGAATTTTTATTTCATTATCTAAAAATAAAATTTTTCAATTTCATTTTCTTAAATTAAAAGGACATTCCGTAAATTTTTCTACTTTACATTTAGTTTACATTCATTGAGGTTGAACTCTGGGTCTTTAGTTAAACCACAGTGAATGGTGAAGCAGACATATATATATATATATTCCATGGGTATATATGTATAGCTTCAATAACATATTGCTGGCTGGTGCCTGAGTCTCATTCTCAAAACAAATAAAGTGGTTTGGATGGCAAGGATTTGATTCCAGAAGTCAAGGTGGGCCATGGTCAGGAAATGTGATCATGTTATGCTTTGTATAGCTTGATCTGGCTGTGGATATCATTGATGGATATGCTATCAATGGTATTCTCCCCTCTTTTTGATGGACCAGTCCATTCGTATTATTAAAGATATATAAAATAATTACCAATAAACTATGTATTGTGCTTAATAATAAGCTTACTAAAGTTTAGATATTAAACTTAATTAAAAAACCACATATGAAAATTTATTAAAGCCAAAAGATATTAAAGTTATATAATACAAGGTATTTTAAAACTGGTGAATATGGTAATTTCGAGGGGGACACAGTTCAATAGAATAGTAATTATTGTATTTGATTAATATTTAAATATTAAAAAGTGGTAAATAAATCAAATTGTCAAAGTAGTTTATTGTTTTTGTTTAAGTTTAGATAATTTTTATTTTCGTTAGAATGTATACAGGTTTTATTATTCTCTTTCACTAAATCAAATGTTCAAATAAACTCATTTTCACCTCTTTTCTTGTAATACTTTAATGGGGGCGGAGTATATTTAAACAAAATGGCACTTTGTTAAAAAGTTTGCCAAATCCTTGTATAGAACATTGATTGTAAAATTTGTAATTGGAAATACTAGCTATTTCTATTATTAGTTAAACAACTCTATACAGAATATTTTTAGGAGAAAAAAATTTAAAGTCTCTTTCAGTTATAATTTCTATTTATAATTTGATATCAATACACCACTAAATAAATAAATTCTCTGCTATAAATTAAATCTATAAAAGAAATATATATATATTTGCTAATAAATTATGATAAAATGGGAACTTGTCACTGGCTAAGCATTTTGCCCTAGAGCTATTTTAAATATATTTGCCTTAAATGGATCTTTCCTTAGAAGTAAACAAGGGATTTTGGTAGTCCAGTATTTACCTTGCTATGACGTCATTAGCCTGAAGGCATACTACTCTAACCACCTGATTTTTAAGATAACGTCACCTAGTGATTTGCGGACAAATGTAATTGCTAAAATTTTTCGGCATACCACATGGTGACATTACGTCAAAGATTGCTAGATTAGAATAGGATGCTCTCAGGGTAATGTCATCATAGAAATGAAGAGTGGGGGAAAGGCATGTGGTACAGGGTCATGAGGTCAACACGGAGAAAAAGGCACGTGGTACAGAATAATGCCAGCGGCGTCCATCCTGAAAAAAAAAAAGGTAAAATTAATAAATAGGACACAAAATAGAGTGATATGCGGCAAAAAAAGATTAAAAATAATATATACATCATGAATAATTAACTAAAATTGGACACAAAATATGAAAATGTAAGATAAATATCACTACAAAATTAATAAGTAAAAACTGCGAGTCCACAAATCCTGAAAAAAAAAAAAAAAAAAAAATAAGACACAAAATAGTGATATGCGGCAAAAAAAGGTTAAAAGTAATATATACTTCATGAATAATTAACTAAAATTGGATGCAAAATAGGAAAATGTAAGATAAATATCACTACAAAATTAATAAGTCACCTTAAAAGTACTATATAAATTTTAAAAAACTTATCATAAAGTGAAAACTGCGAATCTACAAATAACTGCAAGTCTACAAATATTAATTTTGTCTTTTTTAAAAAACGTATAAAGTGCGAGTCCAGAAGTAATAATTCTGCAAGTATTCAAATAATAATTTTGTCGTCTTAAAAAAACCTATCATAAAGTGAAAACTGCGAGTCTACAAATATTAATTTTGTCTTTTTTAAAAAAACGTATAAAGTGCAAGTCCAGAAGTAATAATTCTGCAAGTATTCAAATAATAATTTTGTCATCTTAAAAAAACCTATCATAAAGTGAAAACTGCGAGTCTACAAATATTAATTTTGTCTTTTTTGAAAAACGTATAAAGTGCGAGTCCAGAAGTAATAATTCTGCAAGTATTCAAATAATAATTTTGTCATCTTAAAAAAACCTATCATAAAGTGAAAACTGCGAGTCTACAAATATTAATTTTGTCTTTTTTAAAAAACGTATAAAGTGTGAGTCCAGAAGTAATAATTCTGCAAGTATTCAAATAATAATTTTGTCATCTTAAAAAAACCTATCATAAAGTGAAAACTGCGAGTCTACAAATATTAATTTTGTCTTTTTTAAAAAACGTATAAAGTGCAAGTCCAGAAGTAATAATTCTGCAAGTATTCAAATAATAATTTTGTCATCTTAAAAAAACCTATCATAAAGTGAAAACTGCAAATCTACAAATATTAATTTTGTCTTTTTTAAAAAACGCAAAATAAAAAATAGGAAAATGTAAGATAAATAAACGCAAAATAGAAAATAGGAAAATGTAAGATAAATATCACTACAAAATTAATGTCATCTTAAAAGTACTATATAAATTTAAAAAAACCTATCATAAAGGAAAACTGTGAATCTATAAATAACTGCGAGTCTACAAATATTAATTTTGTTTTCTTTAAAAAACGTGTCATAAAGTACGAGTCCAGAAGTAATAATTCTGCAAGTATTCAAATAATTTTGTCTTTTTTAAAAAAACACATCATAAAGTGAAAACTGTGAGTCTACAAATCATAATTAATCATAATTCAGTCATCTTAAAAGTACTATATAAATATATGAATTTTTTTTAGTGGAAATAACTACGAATAAAAACTACTGTAATTTATAAGGAAAATAAAAGATGAATATCACAACAAAATGTGTACTTACCCAAATAACGATTACTGCGGTGGACTGAACTGGCTTATATGTTGTAGAATTGCACCAAAATGACCATCTTTGTAAGTACACCTCCACATAAACTCCGTCAAATAGGAGTCTAAATGTTGATGTGCAGTTCCTCTGTGTTTCTTATTCCTCCATTTGACTAAACCCCACAATCTTTCAATATTTTGCATGTGAACGCCAGTTGTCAGGTCTACAAAATTATACGTGTGGTTCACTCGATGGTGCTTGTATCCAGCCAGCTCCAATTCTTCTGTTTTATATCCTTTCCAGCAATCACTATAAATAGTAGTGCCTTGGTGCACATTCTCCAAAATGGCTTGCATGAGACTGGATGCACTTCTATCTGCAACAGCTATTATAAAACATTCATCTGTTTCTCTGCAGATACCACCAAATACCCATTGCTGTGGAAGTACTCTGCCAGCATTGTTCTTACGTTTGGAGAATAGAGTTTCGTCTATTTCCACAATTGTGTTAGGGCCTCCGATTTTCTGCCTTTTATTATGTAACAGCTTCCATGCAGATTCTTCGCGGAGATAGTTGTTCCAGTCAATCACAGTCTTGTCCGCCATTTCTAACTGGTCAGCACAAAATAGGATAGACGTTAATTCTCTGGACCAACAATATATAAAATGGAGAGCCATTACGAAGGATATTCTGGAGCCTTCAAACCACATGCCTTTTCTTATGGGAGTTTTTTTCAGACAATCTTTCAAATTGCACCGCCACTGTTTTTCAGTACCATGGATGTACTTCTTCATCTTATGGCCATTTTCACACAATTTCACATGGTGTAAAACTCCTTCTTGTTGGAAGAAAGCTATCGCCTCTTCTTCACATTTTGGGAGATCCCACAACTTCAGATCTCTTGTTTCAATATTAGCCATTTCTAAATTGATGTCTAAAAATGGAAAATCCGGAAAATTAATAAAATATAAAATACATCCACTTAATATCATAGAAGAAATAACATGTAAATTACTTACAATTGTTGAGAAAGTAATGATTTCTTTTAAAAAAATGGTAAAAAAATTGCTGAACTATTAAAACACTGAAAATGAAATCACTGAAAAAAACGCTGCTGCACTGAAAAAAACGATGCAACAAATAGGAAAAAATCCACTTTTAAATCTCGCGGGT
The DNA here is from genome assembly GCA_028023455.1 of Epiperipatus broadwayi. Taxonomy (NCBI): domain Eukaryota; kingdom Metazoa; phylum Onychophora; class Udeonychophora; order Euonychophora; family Peripatidae; genus Epiperipatus; species Epiperipatus broadwayi. The sequence continues at coordinate 530,537 of JAQFVV010006542.1, forward strand.
CAAAAAAAATCTCGTGGATGAAAAAATCAAATCTCTCAAATTAGTCATATCAGCGTCTTCATTGCCATGACAATGTTTCATGTGTTCTTCTGATGATGCAAAGATTGGATAATTACAGTTGTATGCCTTCAGGCTTATGATGTCTTAGCAAGGTAACAAAAAATCAAATCTCTAGAATTAGTCATGTCAGTCTCTTCGTTGCCATGACAACATTCATGTGTTCTTCCGACGATGCAAATATCGGATAATTACAGTTGTGTGCCTTCAGGCTAATTACATCATAGCAAGGTAAATACTGGATTACCAGGATTTTATAAAATTATAATTTTATATATGTCTGAATAATATAGTTTATAATATTAACCATCATCATCATTTTATGCTTTGATGATATTCTATTATGACAAGATATATAAATACAAACCAAATCTTCAAAAAGAAAAAAAATACTCATTTAAGTATATCTTACTTGATAATATTATTATATTTAATAGAAATATTTTTATCTTTTTATTATAAAATTGAATATTTTATATGATAAATGCCACAACAACAACAAACTACAATAATGCAGTGATATTAAGTTGATTAATTTTTCATTATCAGACATAACTGAATAAAATAAGATTATCTTTTAAAAGTTAAATTCATCTGTTATAATATCAGATGATTATTTGTGCGTTTATTTTTGTCTACTCTAAAACAAAGAAGTTTTTATTTAATTACTGAGGAATCTAAGTAGAAAATTGTAAATTATTTTAAATTTGTTTAAACATAAATAAATTTTTTAAATTTTATTATTTTGATAAATTTATAAACATCAAACATGCATCGTTGAATGTATATGAAATTTGTCCAGAAGAAAAAAAATCTCCATATACTATGAAAAAATAATGCATATGCTACACCAAATAATGAAGAACAGAGATTTATTTATTCTTTAAGTTTTTAATTTTTATATTTTTTTATGCTGACATTGCTGGAAATAAAAAGTGGAAATTATATGTTAATCTGATTTTAATATGGCATAAATCATTTGAAAATTACAAATGTGCAAATAGAAGAAAGCGACTCATTTTATCCACTTCTATAACTTTAATTAAATTTCAATTTGTAAATACAGATATTGTGTATGTTTATTTAATTAATATTAAATTTAAATCAAAGTAAACCAAATTCCTTCACAAGTTATAGATAAATAATACTTATAGATAAAAAATGGAAAAGAATAAATTGAATTCACATATTCTTTAAACTTTGATATTTATCTCTAATATTAGAATTTAGTTTAATATGCTATTTAATTTTTTTTTTTAAAAAAATAAGTATATGCTCCTCTTGATATCACATTTCTTTCAAATATGTGAGCATTTTTTATGTTACATATATTCAACATAGTATATATGACATTCAATTTACTTCAATACCTATATTATGAGCAGTATTATTTCTTAAACAGAGCAAAACTCTCCATATGTGTGTGTATGGAGAGTTTTGCTCTGTTTATCAACAATTAATGTGCTAGAATAGGAAATGTTATCATGTGATGCTTAATAGTATTATTTCTTGTTATAAGATTGAATAATTAATAAATAGTAGATGGATTTTTGTGTTTGCTTAATTGGTAAATCTTAATTCAGTATTTCTCAAGCTAAAAATTAGTCTGGAATTTTGAATATAATGCTGCTATCTAGAATCTATTGATTTTCTTAAACTTTCAATAGATGACTCTGTAGTAGAATGGATACATTGTTTTTTGTAATGCCAATATCACAATTATAGATAGTAATTTTATATTTAACTGAGAAGCTCTTTGATTGAAGTTTATATGAGATCATGCCTATAAAGAAAGTAAGTTAAAATGCTTGTACAATTTCAGGATTGAGAGATATAATAATAAATAAAAAAGTTGTAGGTTAAGAATTATCAAAGTAAAAACTAAAAAAATAAAATGTTATTTTTGGTTATACATATTAATTTATATTCTTTCTGCAACTTTAAATTTTGTAAAGTATTTAACTTTACAGTAAGCTGTATAATAAAAAAGAGAGATTTGAGATAGAAGAAGATAAGTGAATAAAAAAATTCTGTATGTTTCATTTATTTTATTATCATTTTCTGATCCACTGCAGCATAAAAGTCATTTTAATCTAATCCAATTTCTCAGAATTATAGGCTTTTTTTATATTGCAGAAACATTCCTTATTTTAACCATGCTTATTACATATGATCTCTATCTAGTTTTTTACAATATGTTGGGATTAAATTTAAAACATTAAATGCCTGTCAGTGATGATTTCTTTAGCAATTTGTCCAGTTCAACTCTATTTCAATCTTTTAACTTTTCAATGATGGGAAATAATTTTCTTACTCACATGCTTCATTTTCAATTTTTTTTTTTTTTTCATATGTCATAGCATCGGCTGGGACATGAACCCATAACCATCTGCAACCAACTACTTGCTTGCATGACAGTTGTGATACCTCTCGGCTAACAATGCAAGACTTCATTTTGCCATACTTAGATGAGTGGCATGAATCCTCTGTATTGTTATTAAAAATCATTCCTCCACAAACACATAGACACATTTCTTTACAATACTAATTTTTTTTCCCTGACAGCATTCCATTTAATTTTAATAACTAAGTTTCTATTTATTATTAATAATCTTACTAGGATAGATAGAATTAAACCATCAAACATCACATGATTACCATCTCTATACTAGCACATAATTTGTTGTAAACAAAGGCAAAACTCCCCATACATTAGTGCCACCCTGTGCCAAACAGAGTAATCAATGGATGCCAGAAGGCTTGTGCTTAAAATTCCTATCTAGTGCCTACTCATTCAATATCCCCAGACTAGTTTCTGGCTTGTGGCCATCATCAGTGAGGAGCCTTGGATCTCAGAGCACTGCACCTAGATCTTAGGATCTAATGCAACCCTCCAGCAGCCACCTTTTAACTCTACTTTACTACAAAACTATGAGAATGAAATTGAAAACATTGTTAATATCTTCAATCTAAGCTCAATAGCTTATATAGTTATATGGGTCTGAACTCAATTCAGCACCCATAGATTTTGGTGTCTTTGGCTCTTAAACAACTATAGCCACCGCTATCCTATTAGGCAGGATTGGTGTTAAACCATCAAACATCACATGATCACCATCTCTATACTAGCACATGATTTGTTGTAAACAAAGGCAAAACTCCCCATACAGTAGTGCCACCCTGTTCCAAACAGAGTAATCAATGGATGCCAGAAGGCTTGTGCATAAAATCCCTATCTAGTTTCTTGCTTGTGGCCATCATCAGTGAAGAGCCTTGGATCTGAGAAACTAGTCTGGGGATATTGGATGAGTAGGCACTAGATAGGAATTTTATGCACAAGCCTTCTGGCATCCATTGATTACTCTGTTTGGCACAGGGTGGCACTACTGTATGAAGGGTTTTGCCTTTGTTTACAACAAATTATGTGCTAGTATAGAGATGGTGATCATGTGATGTTTGATGGTTTAACATCAATCCTGCCTAATAGGATAGTGTGGCTATGGTTGTTCAAGAGCCAAAGATACCAGAATGTATGGGTGCTGAATTGAGTTTAGACCTATATGACTATATAAGCTATTGAGCTTAGATTGAAGATATTAACAATGTTTTCAATTTCATTCTCATAGTTTTGTAGTAAAGTAGAGTTAAAAGGTGGCTGCTGGAGGGTTGCATTAGATCCTAAGATCTAGGTGCAGTACTCTCAGATCCAAGGCTCCTCACTGATGATGGCCACAAGCCAGAAACTAGTCTGGGGATATTGGATGAGTAGGAACTAGATAGGGATTTTATCCACAAGCCTTCTGGCATCCATTGATTACTCTGTTTGGCACAGGCTGGCACTACTGTATGGGGAGTTTTGCCTTTGTTTATAGTTAGAATTGTTAACTTTTTGTTATTTATGACTACTAATATTTAACATTAATTTAGTCTTTTTAACAATGATCTTTAGTTTTACTTTCTTACTTTTATCAAATAACTTTTGCAATATTTCATGAAATTCTGAAGTATTGTTCACAAAAACAATCATATTATCTTCAAAATCTAGATGTATTAAATAATCTCCATTAACTTTGATTCTTTTAATATCCACAGAATTCTTTTTTGTAAATATGTTGTAAAATTGTTTAGAAATATAAAATCACCCTGTCATAAACCCTTTTCAATATTAGCTTTTTACTTTCATCATGCAATGTAATCACTGCTTATTGTATTATGTAAAACATTCTTCAGAATAAATTAATATCCAGCATCTATATCTTGATGTCACAAAGCTTTAATCAGTGTAAAAATGTTTATTGAATCAAATGCCATTAAAAGGATAATTAAAAAATTCAAAGAATAATTGAAATTCCTATTTATTAGTTATTTTCATAATTTTACTCAATAATTGTATGTGAACTAATGTGTAAAATCCCTTTTAAAGCCACTTTGATTTTTTAATTGGGAAACAATTGAATGTTCATTGTTTATGAGTGGTAATTACCTTGGTAAGAAATTTGTATAAAACTGATAAAAGACTAATAGATCTGTAATTTCTAATATTTTTCGTATAAATTTTTTTAAATATCAGTATTAATACTTCTTTCTTTCAATTATATGTTACATTTTTATTATTTAGATATTTAATGAATCAATAGTTGGATATTTTACCTGCTTCAATTTCATTTGATCTTTAGCATACCCATAAAGTGATTTATTGGTGCTGCAATTGGACTTAAGTGATCATTATAGAAAAAATTCTTTGTGAATGCAAAATTTAAATTAAGAAAGAATTTGAGTGATTTTAATTGTTAGAAACCATTAAATAGATTAAGATTTTAATTCTAACTGAAATATCTAAAATATCTATTACTGAGCAAAAAATAAAAAAAATAAAAAATTGTAGATAATCTTTATTCTAAAAATAGTAAATTTCTTAGTTTGCATGACATAATATTTATGTTAAAAGCATAAATTTGTATTCAATTTATTTATTTATTATAATTTTTTTTGTAAAATTTATTAAATACTTATTTCTTAATTAATTTAGATTTTATTTTTGTTTGAATATATTTTCATTTAGCAAAATAAAAAATTAGTGAAGTTAAAACTTTCTAATATAAAACAGCAAATGCCTACTGTTAATAGTTAACTTATTACTTCTATTTGCTTATTATTTCTATTTTGAAACTTAAAAGTTGATTTTTAATATTTCAAAGATTTTCATTATTTGAACATATGCCTTAATGAAATTACTCTTAAACATACAGATTTGATGGAGAATATTTTTGTTAAATTAATTTATTTAATCTGAAGATTAAAATAAATGTTTTGTCTTTTTATTTATTTCCGTTTATTACACTTGTTTTGTAATTTACAAAGTTGTTTCTTTATTTTTCAGATTTCTTTTATTTTTTAAACTTCTACTTTTAAGGAAATTTGCCAAAGATATAAAGATAAAATAGAAATTATGCTTTTTTTCATTAAATAATAGAATTGAAGGATAAAAATATACAAAAAATATGCAAATTAGACCCACACTCTTGTTAAAAAAATACTCAAAGATTTAATTTTTGTGGGAGTAAATACTTCGTAAATATAATTTTTGATACAATTTTTAATTTAATTTCATACATAAAATTTGTATCTTGCCTTTTTTACATCTCCCTATAAAAACAATTTTTAATGTTTTTAAAAGCAAATTAAAAAAGAGATCCCTACTTATTAATATATTTAAATCTTAAACAAAGGCAAAACTCCCCATACAGTAGTGCAAACCTGTGCCAAACAGAGTAATCAATGGATGCCAGAAGGCTTGTGCATAAAATCCCTATCTAGTGCCTCCTCATGCAATATCCCCAGACTAGTTTCTGGCTTGTGGCCATCATCAGTGAGGAGACTTGGATCTGAGAGCACTGCACCTAGATCTTAGGATCTAATGCAACCCTCCAGCAGCCACCTTTTAACTCTACTTTACTACAAAACTATGCGAATGAAATTGAAAACATTGTTAATATCTTCAATCTAAGCTCAATAGCTTATATAGTCATATGGGTCTGAACTCAATTCAGCACCCATACATTTTGATGTCTTTGGCTCTTAAACAACCATAGCCACCACTATCCTATTAGGCGGGATTGGTGTTAAACCATCAAACATCACATGATCACCATCTCTATACTAGCACATAATTTGTTGTAAACAAAGGCAAAACTCCCCATACAGTAGTGCCACCCTGTGCCAAACAGAGTAATCAATGGTTGTTTAAGAGCCAAAGACACCAAAATGTATGGGTGCTGAATTGAATTCAGACCCATATGACTATATAAGCTATTGAGCTTACATTGAAGATATTAACAATGTTTTCAATTTCATTCTCATAGTTTTGTAGTAAAGTAGAGTTAAAGAGTGGCTGCTGGAGGGTTGCATTAGGTCCTAAGATCTGAGTGCAGTGTTCTCAGATCCAAGGCTCCTCACTGATGATGGCCACAAGCCAGAAACTAGTCTGGGGATATTGGATGAGTAGGCACTAGATAGGGATTTTATGCACAAGCCTTCTGGCATCCATTGATTACTCTGTTTGGCACAGGGTGGCACTACTGTATGGGGAGTTTTGCCTTTGTTTACAACAAATTATGTGCTAGTATAGAGATGGTGATCATGTGATGTTTGATGGTTTAACACCAATCCTGCCTAATAGGATAGTGGTGGCTATGGTTGTTTAAGAGCCAAAGACACCAAAATGTATGGGTGCTGAATTGAGTTCAGACCCATATGACTATATAAGCTATTGAGCTTAGATTGAAGATATTAACAATGTTTTCAATTTCATTCTCATAGTTTTGTAGTAAAGTAGAGTTAAAAGGTGGCTGCTGGAGGGTTGCATTAGATCCTAAGATCTAGGTGCAGTGATCTCAGATCCAAGGCTCCTCACTGATGATGGCCACAAGCCAGAAACTAGTCTGGGGATATTGGATGAGTAGGCACTAGATAGGGATTTTATGCACAAGCCTTCTGGCATCCATTGATTACTCTGTTTGGCACAGGGTGGCACTACTGTATGGGGAGTTTTGCCTTTGTTTACAACAAATTATGTGCTAGTATAGAGATGGTGATCATGTGATGTTTGATGGTTTAACACCAATCCTGCCTAATAGGATAGTGGTGGCTATGGTTGTTTAAGAGCCAAAGACACCAAAATGTATGGGTGCTGAATTGAGTTCAGACCCATATGACTATATAAGCTATTGAGCTTAGATTGAAGATATTAACAATGTTTTCAATTTCATTCTCATAGTTTTGTAGTAAAGTAGAGTTAAAAGGTGGCTGCTGGAGGGTTGCATTAGATCCTAAGATCTAGGTGCAGTGCTCTCAGATCCAAGGCTCCTCACTGATGATGGCCACAAGCCAGAAACTAGTCTGGGGATATTGGATGAGTAGGCACTAGATAGGGATTTTATGCACAAGCCTTCTGGCATCCATTGATTACTCTGTTTGGCACAGGGTGGCACTACTGTATGGGGAGTTTTGCCTTTGTTTACAACAAATTATGTGCTAGTATAGAGATGGTGATCATGTTATGTTTGATGATATTTAAATCTTCTTTCGTCAAACATATAAAGATAGTACTTTCCTTGTAGACTTGTTTTTCATTACTCTGTCAATTTCTTCCAAAAACTGAATGAAAATGTCAGTTATATTTGAAGCTAAACAGTTTTGAAAAAATCTGACAAAGAGAAATTACTAAATAGTCACTCATAATTTAATAATGAGTGATAAGCCAAAGTGTATGTAATTGATATACATACTTTATATATATTTGAAATATTTTTTTAAAAATTCCACTTTTATTTATGACATGGAGGTCCATTATATTGACACAGTTTCTTATATGTATATATAGATATGATGTGAGAAAGAACACACTCAGAGGAAAGTATTTAGCTATTTTATTTTTCCTACACAGAATCTCCCGAAAATAATACTATGAAATCATGTATATATATATGGAGATAGGTAAATGCTTGAGATTTCTTTTAGCTTCAATAAAAAAGAAACTCCACAAAAAGTCTTTCAAAATTCAAATAGCTAATTCTTTTGAATAATAGATCTGTTTCTTTAATTAAGTTTAGTTTTTTTTTTAAAGAAATAAGTTAAAATGTGAAGAGAGGTTTGCTTTTTTTAGTAAGTGATAAAATAGACTGTTTTTTTTTAAAATTAAATTAAAATAGATAAGATCTTGTATTTGTTGAATTCCTTTTTTATTATATAAAAACGATTCTTAGTAACAAAAGTGGAAACCACAATATATGTTTAAATGAATAAACTGTTTTATATATGATTCACATATATATATATGCAATTGTTTACAATTCATATGTCTGCTATTACAAAAACAATTAAAGATATGACTTAATCGTCAGATGGTGATTTTAATGATAATAGCTTTGTCAATAGATTACTGTAGAGCACAAGAGTTTTTCAGAAGGAATTTTCAACAATGCTATGAAACTCATAGGGTGTTTAGCATACTTATATGTATGGCAAATTTAAGTTTAGTGAAGATATTCAACTACAAACCCTTACAGAATCTTAAATTACTAATATTTTTATATATGCTGCCTATATCTGAAAGATCCTTGAGATTTCTTTAAATATTTGGCTGCCTTTGTATAAGACTATACCATTGATATAATGATAGACAATAAATAAACATTTGGCTAAATAAATAATTAAATATTTGATACACACTAATCACTATTATATTCCAACCTTCGAAATAAATATTTTGTAATGAATTTTTATGAGTAACATTTATAATTTAAAATCATGGAATCTATAGTAAAATAAAATCATATATAAAAAATGTTTCCTGAAAATAAGACTAGGTCTTACTTCAAAAGTCACTATAGGGTTTATTTTTAGGGATTGTCTTATTTTTTCATGCACAAAAAACTACATTTATTTCCAAGTAAATGCATTTATTCAAGTACTTCTCTTTACAGAAAGCTGTAAGCCCAAAACATTATCCACAATTCCTCCCCTGTACTCATGAATAGTTCTTTCTTTTTACACTCATTAAATCAAGTGTTAATTGAAAATTTATGAGACAGGCATGGTAACAAAAATGATTAAAGTTAAAATTGATGATTTAACTTAAGTTAAATTTTAATGATCTAGAGAACAAAATGTTTAAGAAATGAAACAATTTTTTCACTTATCTTGAATATTTAAAAACTACTATGATCAATCTCTAAAACTAAGTCAAGCATTCTAAATCTAAGAATTGAATATAAATAAAATAAGTACCTAAAATTATATAAATTAAATTATAAATTGTCCATATACTGGCTTGTGCTACATAAACTCTTTCTCTATATGGGTAGAATTATCTTTGTTGAAAATGGTCAATGGAAAAATACATAAATACCACATAATTTATATTATTATTTATTTAAAGCATTAATGTCAATAATGTTGTTTATTTAGCATTTATTATTTTATAAATCAATTCTTCTATCATGTGTTTCAATGGACAAACAAAAGCTGTCTATCTGGCTGATGATCTTAATTTGAGTTTATATTTGAGATAGGGCTTATATTATAAGCATTCTATAAAAACATATTAGGACTTATTTACTGGTTCCTGGTTAGATCTTATTTTTAGAGAAACACAGTAACTCTAAAAGTTAATACGATATATCAACATGGATATAACATTTTATATCACTTTCCACATACTTTTATGGATCATATATTCATAATCTATTGACTATATATCATTATTCATATGAATCAGTTGGCTAATCATATCAAAAATAATAGTATTTTTAAACTGATTATTATGGAAAATGATCCTAATCTAGATTGTAATCAAATAAGTTTTTAATAATCATTTTTACAAATATTACCATATTTTAATCATCTGCACATTACATATTAAAGAAAATAATTACAAGGAATGATAAGTTATCATCAAATACATAAATAATATGCACATCTTGTCATTAATTCTAAAAAATATTTCAAAATATATATGCAAAACTAAACATATAAATAATCATTAACTATACCATAATTCTATTTTAAAGCATGAAAATAGGGATGTGAATCATTAATACCATATGTATGCTTTAAAATATTCTTAAACACTTTCTCACATATAAAAATAACTTTCTGTGTTTAAATTCATTTAACAACTTGGACTTGAAGTAAAAGGAATCTCTTTTATTTTACTAAAAAACCTAGGAGAAAAGTGCTATTGTGTAGACTAATAGAGAAAAATATTCAATTGGTAATTGGTTTAACGGCAACATCAAAAGGTAAAAGTTATCTCTGTTTACATAAACATAATCTCATTATTTATATTCTTTATTATAAAAATCCATGAAAATATTTAATTCAATATTTATATAATGATGCTAAATATATGTGTATACATATATTTGCTTCATTTTAAAGCTATTAACAAAAGCTTTTGTTATATTTATATTGGTGCAAATAAACCATATAAATTGCATTTAAATATAAAAAAATTGATTCACTTTATTTTTCATAGTATCAATTTATTCTACATTGTTAAGTATTGAATATATATATATGGTGCATGTTTATTTACTAAAAATCCCTAAAGAACAAAGAGCAGTGCTATTGCAAAGATTAATAGAGAAAACTTGAGAAAACTTGTTTAATCTCAAGATATTCAATTGGTAATTGGGTTAATGGCAACATCAAAAGATAAAAGTTATCTCTGTTTACATGAACATAATCTCATTATTTCTATTCATTATTATAACAATCCAGAAAAATATTTAATTTAATATTTATATATTGAAGCTAAATATATGTGTAAAATCTTTGTGCATGTTGGTGTGAAAGGATCACATAAACTGCATTTAAATATAACAAATTTGATTCATTTCAGTTTAGTTTTAATAGTATCAGTTTACTCTACATTATTAATTCAAATATCAGCTTTTTAAGCTAATTGTGCATACACTTTGCGAGTGTTAATAATAAATGAATACTTTCTCACCAATACAAGATATAGTATTTATGCAGGAATAAAAGGAATCCTCTTATTCCTATGACTCAAATGCTTATATATGAGCAAATCTGAAGTACTGGCAAGTAAAGCTTGAGGATGGAACCATCACTTTAAATTACTATATAAGATGTCTGAATGTATGATGTGGGTGAAATTGTCTAGAATTTACTAAATGTCATTCCAACTGAAACTTAATCATATGTAAATAAGCATTTATTTTACATAGCATATGTTTACAATTGTATACATTCAAATATCAGCCTTTTAAGCTAATTGTGCATATGCTTTGCCAGTGTTAATAATAAATGAATACTTTCTCACCAATACAAGATATAGTATTTATGCAGGAATAAAAACAATTGAAAACATACGCTATATAAAATAAATGCTTATCTACATTATTAAGTATTGAATATATATATATGTGTTTGTATCATATGTGTATAAAAACATTTTCTTTAAAAAAGTATTCTTATATTTATTTTAATGTATAAAAATTTAGTCAATTTCTGATACCAATTTATTAAAAGATTTGTATCTGTTTTACTAAAAGATAACCTTTTCATTGGTTTTATTTAAAGTAAAAACTTTTAATTTTTTTAATATTTTCTTTTATGTTGAGTTATATTTACAGTAAAAGTTTTAATTTGTTGAAAACTTGTACAAAAATACTCAAACGAATTATTTAAATAATAAGTAAAGTGTCCAGAAAAATGAATTGATCAGGAGGGTGAAAATAATTTTTTTTAGTATAAATAAAGAATTTAATGTAGATTAGATAATCTTATTAAATGTCATTATGGGCAAATAAATTTTTTTATTAAATTTTTAACCAGAGAAATTCCTAAAAAAATGTAAGTAAAAAATATTTTGGAAATCTTTTGCTTATATATAGTATAAAAACTTAATAAAACATGTTTTCAAAGTTTTCAAGTCAGTCATCAATGGAAGAATTGCAGAAAGAACCAGCAAGAGAAATAGTGAGATTGGTGAGGTAAAAGCAATTGTTTCACTCTAATCCACATCCTTGAGTGTGTGTGAATTGTTCCAGCATAAAATACATCTATGCCATTGTTTCAAGAAAACCAATCATTTACTTGTTGTATTAAAAATAATTTAAAACAATAACAAACAAATACAGTCTTTGTATATATTGTTTAAAAAATAATTATTTTAGCAAAGTAAAAAAAAAAAAAAAAACATGCCATCCATTCTCTAACCAATATCAAAAAGTCTGGAGAGAATACAATGATAAATATTCCTGCTGTTTTTTTTAATTATTAACCTGATGGAAAGTGACATAAAATGCTAAAAAAAACATTTCTGATATAAAGGAAGTTTTCCTGATTATGAAATAAATTAATAATCAAATATTATTACAAAGTATCTTGAGCAGTGAATTTAAAAAATAAAATGACCTGCCATGAAGAAAGCTCTGTCTGAAAAGCATATTAAAAAAATCCTAAATAAAAATATAATCTCTAGAGAATCTACACAAACTAGTCATCAACTTCAAATGCTTAACTTCTGCACATAAATGATCATCATTTTCGACTATCACCAAAGATTCTTGCCAAGGAAAAACTGTCAGTAATTTATTTATATACATTTCATTTGTATTAATTGCATGCTTAATTTTTATATAAGTACATTATGCTTGCAATTTTTTGTTTTATCATTAGAATTTTTTTTAACTAGTCCCCATATATATGAATATTTTTTATAGATGTGGTAGTGCAATGTTTGTTCAATTGTAATTTGTTAATAATAGTGAATCTGACATTCATGTTAATTTATCAAAATTATATTTAAAAATATATAAATTGCTTAAATACTGCACTTCCTTCGCCATGCTACTTGTATTTTATTTTGCTTTTAAGTAGTTTTTGTTTTTTAATTATATTATTCATTTGTAAGATTGAGAAAAGCATTAAAATTTTAGATCAGTAAATTTTAAAGAAAGTCATTATAATATATATACTCAACTTATTTAGATTAAAAAATTTGCACGATAATACATTAACCATTAAATGACTTTTTAAGACTATTTAAAACAATCACAGCAAGGGTTAATGAGTTTAAATTTAATAGGTCATTTTCTGGCTAAGTACATCAAACTACATTATTAGAAAGGGTGCATATATTTGTATTAATAATCTTTGGATGGACCCAAAGCCTATCTAGATGAGTTATTACTCCATCATCAGATTTTCAATGAAATGGAAGGCTAAAAAGTTGTGAGTTAGAATAGTTTGAAGGCTGTCCATTTAAGTATGAAGATTGGCTATCTTAATATAAAACCGAGTACTGATTATATATATATGTGTGAGTATAGTAATCTAGACCAACTGATGATTACTGGTTTAGCATGAAATATGTATATTGGTGATTATTTATTTTTTCAACATGTGTGTGATCAGGTGGATCAGCAATATGAGATGGCACTGAGAGTGGTAGGTCATGTGAAAGTCTGAGTTCGAAACCCACATATGTTACATATATAAAGGCAGGTTTAAGTCTGTGCAATGTATTAATTTATATAAATAGTGTGTAAAAGGTCTGCCCATCCCTTACACATGTATGTATAAATGGAGTATTCTTCTATACATGAGGGGTCAGAATGACTAATATGTCAACATGGGTAGGATGATAACCTTGGCACTAACAAGGGCTTTGAATGTTCCACCATCAGATTTTCAATGAAATGGAAGGCTAAAGAGTTGTGAGTTGGAATAGTTTGAAGGCTGCCCATTTAAGTATGAAGAGTGGCTATCTTAATATAAAGCTGAGTACTGATTATATATATGTATGACGATAGTAATCTAGACCAACTGATAATTGCTGGTTTAGCACAAAATATGTATATTGGTGATTATTTATTTTTTCAATATGTGTGTGATCAGGTGGGTCAGCAATATGAGATGGCATTGAGAGTGGTAGTTGTGTAAAAGTCTGAGTTTGAACACCACATATATTACATATATAAATGCAGGTTTAAGCCTGTGCAATGTATTAATTTAATTATTGTAAATTTTATATTATAGTCAAGGAAAATATCAAGATGTATGATAAACTCAAATTTATATCTAGCATTTTATTGCTTGTATGGCATGTGAAAATGTCATGTTATGTTTGGGACAAGTGAAATTTTAACTTCCAGGTGAGTCACTTACGATTAAACAAGAAATTTTTATTAATATTTTTTTACTAGGCTGTAATTACTTTTCAGTATTTGTTATTTAGGCTGATTAGTATTTTCTGCTATATATCCATAGCTAGATATGAAAGGTGCCTTTTTATTGCATGTCCAAGCAAAAAATAACATACCATATATATATATTTCTTAACTGAGTATCTTATTTTTTGCTTGGATGTGCAAGCAAAAAATAACATACCATATATATATATTTCTTAACTGAGTATCTTCTCTCATGACCTAGTATTTCAGTGAATTATTTATGAATTATTTTGTAGAATACTTGAAGTCACTGTTATTGTGCCTGATTTACTATATTTGAATGTTTATATGTACTCACACCATGAAAATGTCAGAATCTTTGGATTATTCTGTGATTAAGTTCATTTATAAATATGTTTAAACTATATATATATATATATATATATATATATATATATATATATATATATATATATATATATATATATTGTACCTATATTGATATAGGCACATATAATTTTATCTAAAATTATATTATTAAAATAATCGTTCATAAAAGAAAACATAAAATTAAACGTTGAAGAGTTTATTGCAGTTTGTTTTAGAAAAAAGATAAGAATTAAATAGTTTTCTAGCGTTAGTTTTGGAAATAAAAAAGCTACAATTAATTAATCAGAAGGGGAGAGGGGTGTTTTCATTAGAGAAATTAAACTAAGGGTTATAAAAGGAAGTAAAGAGTTTTTATTAGTATTCGTAAAAATATAATTTAAAAAGTTAAAACATACAAATCTCTTTTCATTCAAGTTTAATTAAAGAAAAAATAATGTTAAAACTAAATAGTAAATTGTATTAAAAATATATGTGCGTATATATGTGCAATTTGTAAATAAATAAAATGTATGCGAAATAAAAGAAGATTATCATTAAAACCACGGCAATGGCTATTAATAAAATAAAACAACACGTTTTATTGCATGGCTATTACTAATTAAGCAATCTTCCAAAACACGTTTATCAAATGATTATCATTGGAATTTGACAACAGATCTTTGCCGGAGATATCAGAAAGACAACAAGGCACAGGTATAAATAGACCTTTTTTTATCGGACAGTAATCAGTTCACAAAGTAATTGAGTAGTGCAGTTCAGAAATTAATTGAGCAGTTAACAAACAAAATGCAGTGTTGAGAAGATCTTGGGAACACACGTTTATCTCCAGCCCAGATGTCCGAGAAAACAGCAGATCTGCCCATGAAATAATGTCAGCTTAACATCTTAGAAAATCTCCGTCAGTATCTATTTGTCTCCGATGGTAATAATCGTGAAAATCAGGAAACTCAGCAAGGAAAAGTCCCAGCCAGCTGGAAGCATTCATACTGGAAGAAACAACAAACAAGAAGAAAACAAAGTGTTAAATCTATGTTCAAAATCCTAGGTAAAACATTTGCTTATTTTCGTTTATACTGTAATAGCCATTGCATTTCATTAATTTGTACGAATCTTTCAAGAGTCTAATTATATGAACTCTATATCATACATAAATGAACTATTGATGTGTGTGATTAAATTTCAAATGCTATGTAGTCCTTTATTATCATTATTATGAGTGTGCATGAGTTAAAATGTGCGTGATCACTATATCAATATTTATTAGTTCTGTTATTAAATCTATAGGAATATTTAAACTATTTAGAAATGTTAATTTAAAATATGCGTGTGTTTTATTAGAATTATAAAATGTTTAAATTTAGTAAATAAATGTTAGTTAATAAATTATCTTTAAAATTAAACTTTATTTGTCGGTCAATTCTTTTTATCAATTCCTTTTATCAAATTTTTTATCAATTCTTTTACAATTCTTTTTATAAATTCTTTTTAACAAATTCTTTATCAAGTCTTTTAACCACTAATTATGTATAATCTATTAGTGATTACAAACAGCTGAGCTAGTCATGGATTTAGGCGTTGAGTTAGTGGCCATTGCTCAAAGTGCGTTATTTATTCATCCTTGAATAGATAGCTGGTGCCCGTGTTTATACACAAACAAAAAAAAAGTGCTTTGAACTTGGTGTTGAACTCAACAGCTGAGAAGAAGTTATGTTCTGGAAATGTAATGCTAGTTATATATTTTATAGCTATCATTTGGGCATACATACTCTCCAAGTATGTTCTTCTCTGCCTAAGAGGCCGGAGTTTCGAATCCACATATTTGAATTTGGTTCAATATATATATATATATATAGTGCATCATGACTTAGTTATACTGTGCATTTAAATTATTTATGTATTAAAATATTCATAGGTAGAGCCACATTATCTATCCATAGATCATTGGAATGCATGAAATAATAAAAATAATGTGCATGTAGTACAACACATAATGTGAAATCAATGATTTTAGAAAGAGCATTTATATTTATGAATTACTAATGCTCTATAGACTGAGACAATGATTATAGTGTTATTTCTCAGTTTCATTATAATAATTTTATGAAACTATATATGTCAATTTTATATCGTTAAGATAGTCAATTATCCTGAGTTCCAAATCCCAAATAAGATACCTAGATACAATTTATCTGCATAATGTGGGCCATACATCACCCTTTCCTCTAAAGTGTAAAATGTGTATCTAATTTTTATTTTTATTTTGTTTTGTTGTCATATTAATAAATTAGAAAATAATCATTATCTCTGCATCTTGATATTACTTACCATAATCAATGTAATTATACTTTTTATAGTTGAATTTAGAGTCTCTTTTACCTGACTGCAAAATGTCAGAGAAAAAAGGATGTTTACATTAATTTCTGTAACTATGTGAAGAAAGACCAAGAGTATAAATAATGATGTTTTGGCATTGCATTATTTGAGATATTGTTTATATCATTTACATATATTACACACACATACCGTTAGATGACCATTGTTTAGTTTTTAGGAGTGATTTTGCTGAGCTGCAGATTTGACTGTTACATACTATTTGTTTTATAGAAAGTGGTGCTACCAGTATTGAAGGATAAAAGATTAACCATTTGACCCTGAAACATTCATCATGACCACTTTATTGTAATTTTTTTGTTTTATATAATTTAGTGCTAATTCTGAGATAATAGTATTCTACTCAATAAGTAATTGTTTTGTTTTTCAGTAACATGTGGGTTCAATTGATCTTCAAATGTTGTATAGAATTTTATGACAATACTTATATTATTCTACCCAATAAAAATTTTTTGGGTGTGTAGTTTGTTACAATACTAATGTTTATATTTTATCCATTAAGTAATTTTTTTTGTAATGTGGCATTTTCAATGTGTGTTTGTTTATCTGATAATAAATTAATGATTATACATATAATCCCTATGCAGTTTATACTAATAAAATAAGTTGTAATTTTTCCAATCACATAATAATTTTTTATGTATTAAGAATCTGGTAATTCAAATATTAATTACTTGATCCTGAAATATTGCCTTACCTAATACATATTGTTTTTATTAATATTGCTAATATTATTTTATCCAGTACATTATTGACAGCTTTTTTTTTTTGCAACAATTAACTGATCTATTCTGGAGAATGACATATTAATTACAATACTTCATACCAACCACATATATTTTCTCTATAATTGGTTGTTTGATTTTATAGTATATTTTTATATTTAATTTGTTACAGGTAAATGAAAAAAATAGGAAACAACAGAAAATAATTTTAGATTGAAACCAGTGTGCACTCATTTGGAGAATATCTGATTGGAGATGAGTCAATTAATGCAAAATAAATTACAAACAAATTCAAAAACAGATTAAAAAGAAGAAAACAATAATAGTTAGATGAAGAGTCAAACATAAGTGGTCATAACAATATAAATATGGAATTAAAATGTGAGCTATCTGAAGGTCAAAGTCCTGAAAGTTCTTTTAAGATACCATTCCTGCAATGTAGGAGAGATGGAATGCCTTTTCACATTTATGATAAATGTTTAACCTTGAATCCTGTCAAATAAACCCTGTGTTTCAGTTAAAAGAGAATATATATATATATTGTAATTTTTATATTTATATAATAAATACATCACAAAAACATGTATTATAAAATTATATTTTTAATTCTTAAATAATAATAATAATTCTTACATAATAATATATTTATAATTTTATAAGCAATACTTACATATTAGTCCTACAACATAGGAGAGATGGCACACCTTTTCACATTCATGATAAATCACTAATCTTGCAATCCCATCAAATACCCTGCAATATCATCTGATAAATTTACATTTTCATTTATTGTCCAGTGCTAATTTATATTTTCAAATTTTGTGATTAATACTACAATTTTTTTTTCTTTTTTTTTTTTAAAAAAGTGCAAAATGATGACAGCAATGCTGTTGTAATGTTCGAGGATATAATAATAAAATAGGCCTTCATAAGAGAATGTGGTTGGAGGGTTCCAGAATTCCATTTTTGATGGTAATCCAATTTATTTACAGCTGGCTCACAAATTAACATCCATAGCATGAGAAAAATCAGAACATGGTTTAGCAGAAAAAGACACAAAATTAAAGGCTCTTAACAAAATTGTTGAAATTGACAAAAGCATTTTGCACAAAAAAAAATCCAAAACAGACAAATCTTTCCAGCACAGTGGACGCTTGATGGCTTATGCAGATAGACTGATGTATGTTTTATCATAAAAATTTATGGTAGAATAGAAGCTACTCAGATTAAAGCCATCAAACAAAATGTGTAAGAGGAATCGACAATTAATTTAGACTGTTGAAAAATCTATAAAACTGCTGAAATAAGGGCTGCCAGTTACTGGCCATTTTCATGTGAATCATAGTGGGCAACATAAAAAAAATTAATCCCCCACATTGAAAAAATAATAAAAGTGTAGAATTTATTTATTTTTTTGTTTTTGAAAAAAATACATATTAACATTTTAGGTGAAGATCCCATGCAGGCATTATAATGCACAATAAATTGTTGAGTAAGTCTCCATTTTGAGAAAAGTAAAAAAAAAAAAGTCTCCAGTTTGAAATAAAAGTAGAAAAGGCAAATTGGTTGTTTCATTATGACAATTCCTGTTATATATTACACAATAAGTATCGAATGTGTATATTTTAAGCATTTTGGAATTTAGTGATTATTTTGTCTATATTTCAAATAACATTTGAGAATTGCATAAAACTTTTTCAGATTTATTTTTGCATGAAATTCATATTTTTAATATTGTTATAAATTAGTATTTTTAGACTTGTTAGATTTAGTCTGGTGCAATTACTGTCACATATTAGAACTGCTACACACATACACACACACATATATATATATATTCCGACTGCCAATAACTTTGTAAATCTTGTGAAAATATGTACACATAGCTTTGATAAATTTATCATTTTAAGTTTTCACAAGATCCAAGTGTATACTTATGTGGTCAGCTCACAAGATTAGAAAGTTATCAGTAGATTGATATGAATGTGAAAAGGTGTAACAGGTCTAATATGTAAGTACTAGAACAACTGCAACCACAGCAAAGGTGAATAATTAAAATGTTAATAGAAATAAGAAAAAAATGTGGAATAAAAAAAAATAAAAATAAAAGAGGCAGAGCAAAGACAACAGTAAATGTTGATAGAAATAAAGAAAGATGTGGAACAAAAAGAGAAACCAATGTTTGCAAAATTTATGGGGAATATAAGGCAAAGTCAAGAGAAAGTGAAAAGTCAACTCTGAGAAGAGATGATTAATCAAAAAAAAAAATCAACGACTTTAGAGCTAAGAATAGCAAGTGGAGAAAGAGTTCATAAAAGTCAGAACAAATATAAAAATAATACCGGAGCTACAAGAGGCAGTAAAAGAGGTAACTCAAAAATATCATGGTCAAATCAGTAACAAACTTGAGAAGTTATAAAGCTTCATCCATCAGTGAACAGAAACATATTGAAGAGAAATTTAAGAGATGAGGCAAATCAGGCAAATAAGGAAGCAGATGTGAATGGTAAATGTAGAGAATTTGAAAAATGTGTACAGCAGCAGATGGAGGCCCAAAAGATAGACATCCTGGGACAGATGCAACACATTGAAATAAAAACAGAAACAGAAACAGAGAGAAAAAAGAACTTACAAGACAAGCAATAAGATCTTGAAAACAAAGTCATACACCTATGTCAAGCTATGTTGCTTCAAAATAAATAAAGTAGATATGAAAGTGTGCACACAATAGCACTTGTAAAATGCACCCAAACAAATAGAGTAAATAATGAGGTAATAAACAGTAGAAGATAGAAGTGGTCCACTAGTCAGTTGGTCACTAAGTCTATTTCAATGTGTAACTTAAGAATGATGTAGGGAAGGGTCTTCTGGTTCACCTTGAGAGTTTGAAAGAGTTTTTCCTTATTACCAAATGAAAGAAGAGTGGATTACTGTAATATGCAACCACCAAATGGAGCCACCAGAGACTGGTGGAATTTCTTGACTTCAAGCCCCAAAACATTGAACATTATTCCATAGCCTTGTTGCAAAGTTCTTGGAGTAAGGAATGCCAGAACAATCTATTACATTTCATGACTCAAGAGAAAAAAACTACAATGGCAGTAGAGACACATACCCAGTCTTTTTATAGGCAGATAGAAAAACTGAGGTCCATGACCACATTACCATTATCAGATAATCATATTATAAGAATCATCAGGTACAAAATGGCAGCTGCAATACAGCAGATAATGTTGGGCCAACACAAATGTAGCAGTGAAGAAATGCCAAACTAATAATCACTATTGACTTTGGCAGCCTTTCTAAGAAACCACCAGATAAATCAAAATGAGTCCAATAACCAAAGCTACACACTATCACTATTCAAATATTTTACATCTCTGAAAAAACCCAGATAAAGGCATATCACCAGTGTAGACTGCAAGACACACAAAAAATGTCAGGAGTAAACAATTACAGATTTTTTTTCTCTTTTCCAAATTGATTAAAAAAAAAAAAAGATTTTAAGTTTGGTTTGTCAATTTTTGGTTTGTTACTTGTCTTCCCCAAAAGTTGTATTTTATTTATTTATTTACTTTTCTTCATACATGTAAATCATAAGTATGGGCATTTTGTATTGGTTGTTTGATGGGACAATGCAACTAAGTGATCTTATAGCAATGACTAATAAGCTGGTTAAAGGCAAACAAAGGCCAGATGAACAAGAAAAAAAAATAGTACAGGTACAATCAGTTTTTGTTCATTTTATATGTTTGTGAATGTGGAATGAATAATATCTTGCTCATTTCAGTCATGTGATCATCCACATAATAGTAAGCTGCTTTTTTTGTTATTATGGAGGCACTACAAAATATAGCATTCAAAACTATTAAAGTAAATTATATAAAATAGAACAAATACGTAAAAATAAAGTATTAAATGTAATAATACCAGGGATATTCAAATGTTAGAATTATTAAGGGTCATATTTAAGATAATACTAAATAATGTAATATGTTTATTAAAATGTTAAAGAGAAATAAATTGCATAAATTATGTTAAAACTTTTTCTTATCAAAGTTTAAAAGAATTCATGGGAATATCTTCCAAAACATCTTAGTTAAGTATACTAATGTTTAAAAAATAGATTTTAAACAATTAAAAATAAATTAGTCATCCTGTTTTCAGCTATTTTTAGATTGAGATTCAAAAATAAGAAAAACATTTAAGCAAGCGAATAATTGCAGTGTTTTGTAACTTAATCAATTAAATAGTGGTGCTTTTAAGTTCCATGTAATTAAAACAAAATGAGTTATTATCAAAGAGGTTAAAAATAAGAGGTCAAAATCTATACATAGTTCAATTTCTTGAAATTAATCAGTTTGGATTTTTGTTTAATCAAGCTGCATTGAGCCATCATTAGGATGATTGAGTAGAAAAAAAACTGCCAACTGATAAAATCTAACCTGGATTTTTTTGGAATCTGACTAACTACTTTTAAAGAACAAAATAAATAAAACAATGCCTAAATTTCAAATTACAAAGACAGAAATTTCATATAATATTTTAAGGCAACTTGTAAAAAAAAATAGAATTATAAATGAAATCAATTAATGTAAGTCACTGTGAGAGAAACATTAGTCAACATAAACATTGTCACAAGAAAATGTAAAAAAATTCAGACATAAAACTTTTGTTGTGTAGGTTAAAATAATCTGTTTAGACTAACATTCTAACATAGTAATCATTTTAAGTTTTATTTTGCAATCTCTTACTGCATATTTAATTCTAAAAAACTATATTTTTTGTATATAGAATGTTTATATTGTACCGGTTGAAATGGTATGTTAATAAAATTATTTTATTATATGTATTTTGGTTATTGCATTCATGAATAATAAATTATAAACAATATACACAAATATTTAATATCTTAAATGTGTTTTTTGATATGTTTATATGATATATGTAATATTATATTGAGAAGATATATATAAAACATTTTTAATGCATAATTGTGAGAATGTGGTTTAAATCATTTTAGTTTGCATTGAATTAAAATAATACTATTTGTATTCTAAAACATGAATATTTCTTGTTATATGTAATGATTATAAAAAATTTTTTCATTTCATTATTATTATTGTAAAAGAGATTTCAAGTGTGGAATGTATGGTGACTTCAATATAAGTGTAAATAAAGAGTGGAATCTTAGTGTTGATGACATCAATTGTTCGAGGTTTATAAAAGGACTGAATGATTCAAATTCACTCTCTGATATCCTGACTTCCATGGAAGAAAATCTATGTTCATATATATAATTTTTTTTCTTTCTTTATTTTATGTGTTTATTAACCATAAAAATGATGGGATAAGAAGCTAAACTGAACAGGATCATTGAGAATTTATTAAAGAAATAAGAAAGTAATTCATAGTGTTCAAATTCATTTTAATATTTCTTTACTAAAATAAATGCCACATATAAACAAAATATTTTAATAATGAAATATAAAAGCTAATAATATAATATTGGATCTTTAAAGGGATTGCTTTCATCTGCAGATATAATTTTATAATATCAATGGAGTGATTTAATGGAGGATTTAAATCAGTTTACATGTATGGCATAAAATTACAAATGGAGATCGGAGTCTGTTCATTCATAATGCCATTATAATGTTAAGTTCCTGCTAATCAAAGAATAAAATTTGATACTTGGAAAATATTGGAATTAACAAAATATATATTGTTTTGGATAACTGTTTATGATACTTTACTTTATTGAGATTAATAAATATTGTCATATTATAGTTTATGGAATAGACATTGGAACTGTTATGTTATTTTGAAGTGTCATATAGAAGGACAATAAACAGGTCATATGTTAATAATTATATATATATATATATATATATATATATATATATATATATATATATATATATATATATATATATATATAACATTTATAAATACAAGTGATTGCTATATATATTAAGCTAAATAATTGTTTTTTTTTTATATGTAAGTGAAACAAAAAAGAGTTAAGTTTAGTTTGAATTTGAATTTATGTATTTAAATTTTAGCAATTAAAACTTTGATTTAAAGTATTATTTTTTTATTCATTATCTGTAAATTATTTTTAAATATGCATTTTATAAGTATTGAAAACCTAAAAGAATTATATTATAGTAATTATTTACTGGTATTGCATTGAAAAATAAGGTGAACAAATAAGCAAACTTATGATTATTATATTACATTTCAATTAATTATTTTTTATGAATATTAAAGACATGTCATTAACTTTCTTATATTTCAAAGAGTGTTTATGTGTAACAACATTTTTTCCACATAAATATATTATATATTAAACTTTATATAGGTACATTTTAATGTATAAACACATATCTTATTAATATTAATTTCCATGAAGAATATATTTTGTGATATTTAGTTAGATAATATGTTTCAAATGTTTACTGTGTATTTGTCATTTATTGTTATATTTATTGTTAATAAATTTTATATTCATTTAAAACAAATAAACCTGATTTAGTTGTCATTCAATTAATAACACAGACTATTTGGTTCATATTATTTTTACAGATAATAGTCAGCTATTGACTTACACCATATAGTTTATAATAAATAATTGTAAAATAGTCCAGAAATTAAGTGATTAAATTGGTGTTTGTATAATTACATATTACTTTCTTCATAGTAAATCCAATATATTATTTTTTGAACTAGGTATACATTTTTATAAGGTAACACATTAATTAATTTGATATTTCTAGATATTTAATAAGTCATTAGAAGATTATCATCATTATTTTACATTTATTTAAAAGTAGAAATTTATATTTGGGCAGTGGAATAGTTTATAAAGTGCAAATATATTACTTAGGATAAACAATAGGGATTATAATTGGATGCCTGCATTTTAAAAAAAAAAATTTATTGGATGAATGTTATAGTAATTTAGCATTTAGTTACAATGATGGTAATCTTATTACATTATAAAACTTGTAATAGCATATGTTGAAATCAGTATTTGAATTCCATTAAATAGAATGATTTAGTTTAATTAAATTTAAAGCTCATTGGTATGTATTGTAAATTTAGTTTAAATACTAAGCTTTGATGTTGACATTTAATTATAATAGAATATTAATAATATTGCACATATTAGGGTAATTATGATTTAGAGTTTAGTAACTTGGCTTTATTGATTTAAAGGATAATTCATCCTGATTTGTGAATAGTATTTGTATAAGTATCAAATAAGAATCTTTTATTTATTTTATGTCATCATGATTGGAATTTATAAATTGTAAGGTTATTTGAGGTATTATAAGCGTATAATTATTGATATTATTATAAGTTGAAAAAGATGTGAGATAAGATAAGCTAATCAATATTGTGTATTATATTTATCATAGTTTTGTATTGTAGACATTTTATTTTATTGTAATTTGATGTTGAAATTTTATAAAGCTTTAAAAGAGAAAATTTTATATATTTTATTAAGAATAGATTAATATGCATAAATTTGTAAGTTAACAAAGACTTTTATCATCATTAAGTAACCTACCTACCTACCTACCTACCTGCCTGCCTGCCTGCCTGCCTGCCCGCCCCCCCCCCCCCCCCCCCCCCCCCCCCCCCCCCCCCCCCCCCCCCCCCCCCCCCCCCCCCCCCCCCCCCCTCCCCCCCCCCCCCCCCCCCCCCCCCCCCCCCCCCCCCCCCCCCCCCCCCCTCTCTCTCTCTCTCTCTCTCTCTCTCCCCCCCTCCTCCCCCCTCTCTCTCTCTCTCTTCTCTGTCTGTCTGTCTGTCTGTCTGTCTGTCTGTCTATCTATCTATCTATCTACCCTTATCATTTTTAGTTGTTTATTTGTCTGTCTCTTATGTATCCATCATTACCTCTATTTTTCATCTACCTATCCATCCATTTATATCTCTATCAATTTATCTGTCCATCCATCTATCATTGTACATGTGTATACATTATCTACGTATCTATTTATAAAATTTATAGTATAATCAATTGCTTAGTGATTAATGGAACATTTGAGCACCAAAGGGCTAATATAATCGCAATAGTTCTATTTAATTGATCAAATTGAGATATTTTTCTCAACTGGGAACTAATTTATGAATATTTATCATTTGAATTTTCTAATTCCATGACAAAGTGATAGATACAAAAACTAGAAGGTCCTGGGTCACTTCTAATGGAAATTATTTTAATAGAACTGTTGCACTCAACTTTTCAAGATAGGTGCTCAAACATTTTATTGCCTCTTGAGAAATTAGCCATATGATTAGTTTTATATTATCAGGTTCAAACAAACTATGTTACAATTTAATTTGATTTATGAGAATGAAAATGACAACTGGTTGCCAACTGGGAAAAACTTTGTTTAATAATATAGTTGAGCTATAAATAATTAGCATTTTAATGCTTAGACATTACTAAATATTCCAAGCAATTATTTTATTTTATACAGTTACATGTCAATATAATAGCTTAGAATGCAGAAGTAACGCATCTGTCTGGCATACCTATGATCTAAGATTCGAATTTGGACGAAGTGAAGTTTTTTTTTTAAGAGACAATTTTTTTTCTTGGTATACCAAACCCAGCTAACTATCCAACATCGGTTAGCAAATGGATATCAAGAAAGTCTAAGATAGAGGTTAAAGCAAAAGAAAAAAACATCTTAATCTTCATCACCCAGCAATTGCCCAGCTTGGTGAACAGATCTTCCCTATTTTTCTATGAGGGGATATTGGAAAGAACTGTCGCGCAACGAACTATTTATTCAAAAGTCTGTTTTATTTTCCTATCAATTTTTTGATCACGGATTTCGTAGGCAATAAAAGGTTTGTTGCGATATAATCATTCTCATTGCAAAGAGTTAGCATATTTTTTCGATGATTTCCTAAATTTAGAAATCATTAAAATATTTGTAGCTTAATTATTTGTTAGCAAAACATAACATAAGATTAACAAACATTAAAATTTTAAAAAAAAAAACCCAATTATAATATAGAAAGAATTGTGCATTAAAGAAAGTGTAAATTGTATTTTTATATATATTCCGTTATTCTTTCAAATATATTATTATTATTTTTAACTTTTAAAGT
Organism: Epiperipatus broadwayi; assembly: GCA_028023455.1. NCBI lineage: Eukaryota > Metazoa > Onychophora > Udeonychophora > Euonychophora > Peripatidae > Epiperipatus > Epiperipatus broadwayi. The sequence continues at coordinate 557,436 of JAQFVV010006542.1, forward strand.
AATTGCTGAGAAATGCACTTTCTGGCTATGAATCGATTGGTGATAAAATGAAATGAAGTATGCTTGTATATTATGGCTCATTTATTTTTAATAATACTTTAATATATTTTAAAATTTAGCTCATAACTTTTGTATATGTAAAAAAAATGCATATATAAATAAACATTTAAAATATGTATAAAATTCCAAACATTAATAACAATGACCTAATAATTACACAAACACATATAAAACGTTTTTTTTTTTTTTAAAAAAAAAAAGATGTTTTTGATTTTTATCTTACACACATATATATACTTTTTCTTTATTTTTATAACATTACAGTCTATCACAGGATAGAATGATGGACTGGAAAAGGAAAGATTTGTAAATCGAAACTCAACTTGATTATTTATTGCTTGAAAAAAAAAATATAATAATAATAATGACGATGATGATGATGATAATGATAGAGATTTTTGGATAATCAAATTTTTATATATATTTTTTTTAGATTGTAAAAAAAAATAATCGAATATTTTGCTTGAAAATTCATAAAAAGTTTAAGCCTTGCTTGGTTTACTCTGGAGTTCAAAATCTGTAAATTATGACCTAAGTCTGTTACTTTTGCTACTCAAATATTTTTATAATTTCCAAGGCAATAAATTATTAATTTCTTTACATTATTGAACTTTCAATATAATTTTTATGGTTTTATATATATAATAAAATAAATTGTATGGTCAATTGCATAAGAGTCAAGTGATATTTTAATGTCAAATGAACAATATGGCATATCGCTTTCTTTATTTTAATAAATTAAGATTATTTTTTTCCACAATTGCTCTAATCTACTCTCAATTATTTTGATATGATTCTCAGCTAAGTAAAGTAAAAGTCATTCAATTTGGTTAATTATGTGAATCTAGTATGCTCAAGGTTCCTTTTTTTCTCAAATATCATTTGACAACTTCTGCAACAAACAATGGAATTATTTATTTTTACTATAAATTCTTATACACATGCATATATGTATACAATTCACCAATAGTTGTCTATTATTCTAAAAAGCAAAGAGTTATTATCAATATATTTACAATTATTTCATTGGATTCATAAACAGAAACTATTATTCACATGTTCAGTAGTTTTCTACTAAACACAAGTTCAGGAAATTAATGCAAAATGTCTTTACACCTTTTATTATTTTACACCAAAATGTAAAAAAATAATAACTATATAAACAAATGCCATCTAGTGTTCTCATTTGTAAACTAGATTTTGTAGATCTAATTAGAAAACACCAAATAAATTATTTTCATTTATCTTCTTTCTCTATTTTTAATTTATTGTAATAATAAAGAGATGATTTCATGATAAAATTCAATTCCTAATGTATAAATTGCTCTCTATCTCATCTCAAAATAATATACTATTACGACTTATGTCTTTCTATTGATAATTTTATTATATGGAGTTTGAGATAAACTAGCATTTGTGATTATTTTTTAATGCTTAAAGTCTCAAATTCAATTATTTTTATTTATTGACAGAAGGATAGATAGATTATTGTCTTTATTGCTGAGTAAAAATGCATTTGAGTTTTGCCAATTTCAACTTGCTATATATCCAATTTTGTACTATTCTAACTGTTATTGAGCAAAATATTATAAATAAATCAAAACTATGCAAAATTTAATTTTTCATATATGTGGTACTTAATTTGAATAAATATTTTGATAAAATACAACTATTTTTTTTTTTAAAAAAACTATTATAAAATTAATTTTAAACATAACTAGAAGAAGAAAAAAAAACAGAAATAACAATAAATTTATTTAACAAAATGTAAAAAAAAAAAAAACCACACTTTTTATGTTATTAAAAATAATGCCAGTTTTTTTTTATTCTTTCTCATGCTGCAGATTTAAATACTTCTAAGACATTATGTCATTATAAAAATATATATACTTTATATTTATTCAATAAAAAGTATATATAATATTAACTCTAAATTACACACTAAGCAGGTGACATGATAATTAAATATTGCATTAAGGTATAACTTTTAATTTAATATTTATAATTATTACGAACGAACTTTCTTTCATATCTTGCAAACTACTTCTATTATAAGTTCGTTGATTTAAAAAAAAGAACAAAATTTTCACTTTGAGATAATAAAGTATACAAAATAAATGTAAACCTCTCTAATAATATATTTAAAAAAAAATTTATTTCTTTTACCTTCGTAAAAGAACAATAATACCTGTTTGAACACAATCAATTTTTACCAGACTACTCCTCATTTGGATACGCTTCAGAGACGTTCTTGATGGTTAAAATACCCAAATTATAAATAAACATAATAATAAATAAAGCCCATCTACCTATCATATACATTAATTATGATAAGCAATAAAAAAAATAAAAAAACAAAGTTATTAGTTTTGTAATTTAAAATAAAAGTTCACTTACAAAACTCGGTTTCAGGTTTATGAAACAATATGGGACACATTCCAAACTGAATTTTAAACTAAAATAAACTGCTGTAGGATAACCAAACAAATATAGTCATACTTAAATAGGACTCAGCATCTTCAATGTTCATAACAAAGTTATTTAAGTTACTGTATCATACATAAGCAATCAATTTATCTTCTATTATGACGAGAGTATAATAAATTCTTAACTACTGTTGGACAGGAATTATCTCACTTATTCCGCTGTAGTTCTAAATTGAATACGTAATTATTTTTAGTAGTTTATTGAATAGCATTTAATAATACTTTGTTTTATTTTTCATCTTTATCGAAGAGAACAAAAATTACCAGCATTTCTATCCTTCTATTTGATTTAAACAGATATTTAATTTGAAGTAGCTCACATTTATTTCCTTCATTTAACATACGTATTATTTCCAGAAATACCAGACAAACAAATACTGTCATCTCTTTATGATGAATTTAAACATGGCATGATTTATCAAAATATGCATATCCTTACATCTATGTTTAATTCTCACAAAAACATAACACGGAAAATAGTGAAGAATAAAAATATATTCTGTAAAATAGTTCTGCATGCGTTTTCCAGATATATTAAAGAACACACGTTGATTAATGATACAACAATAATATTCATGCAATTTATTTCTATTTAAAATGATAATTAAGTGAAGTAATGTAGACTGGACATTATTAACATACATTTTTAAAAGAGCAATAGTTATGAAGATGGTTAATTCAATATGTTTAAATCAAGAAGAGTAAAGTAAACTGAGTACCTTTTTAAAACTTAGAACTGCATTCTGAAATTAACTCTTTCCATAATATATTTCTTAATATCCTTTTGAAGTTTTACTCCAAAGTCCTTTTTTTTAAAAATCAGTTTGACTTCAGCAACTGGTTTTAATTTCACAATAATCAGCCACTGTTTTGGCTACAATTACATTACATAATATGCAAATTTTTCACTGGAGATCTTTGTTAAATAGCCCTCTTTAGCAAAGTTCATTTCCTTCCACCAGGTTACTCCCATGCTCCTCTTCTATCTCAGCTAATTACATATTCAAAAAAAATCTTTTAAAAAAAAAACCACTTTGATTTTTAGAATTAAAATCAAGATAAAAATAATAATAAAATAAATAGCTTTTACAAACTTGAAAGAAAAATGAATATTAATTAACTATTAAATAAAAATGATTAATAATTTATTTAATTTGTAAAATAATCTATTGATTCAACTATCTATTAATTATTGGAAAGAAATATATATTTGTTAAATTATTTAAGATAATTATTGTAATTTAAATGTTTTTATTGTGAATATACTATTGTTTGCTGTTATTAAAAGATGAAAATGAAATGAAAATGAGGCAGAGTCATACATGCATACACATGTACTACAACCTAAATATTGAACTATCTTAACTAAATATAATTGAAATGGCTATTAATTGTTGACAAAAAGATGAGTATCAATGAATAATGAATTTTAAAACCATTCAACTAATACTACAATAATATAAAATAACTTTGCATCTTTCTGACAAAATGTATCAATTCCATTAATAAACAACCCCTCTTCCTTATATTAAATACCTCATTAACCACACTAATAATAATGAATACCTACCTATCAAGTGGTCAATAAACTGCATAAGCAGCCCATATCCAAGCTTTAAACAATCTCCAGCAAAAAATTTTAAAATTCTAAGGCTATTTCATTTTTTTTAATATAATATAACTATTTAATTAAGATACAAAGTATCTTAAACCCTTGAGCCCATTCAGATGGTCACAATATATATATATATATATATATATATATATATATATATATATATATATATATATATATATATATATATATATATAATGGGATGGAGAATTAGGATAGTTAAAGATGGAGTGAAGGATATCATTATCCATCCCAAGTAAAACAAGAAAATTAATATTATTTAATTTATAATGGGATGGGATGTGAGATGGAGTGAACCTGGGGTAATGGAAAAATTGTCAACAACCCTACTTAAACAAAAATTTTCAATTGAAATTATTTAATATAAATAAAGCAATATCAAAAATATTACTAAAAATACATATAAATAAGAGAGCATGAGAGAGATATTAATATATCATAAGAGAACATGAGATCATGACAAATCTGAGAGATCAGTCCAGTTAACTCACTATTATAAGTATAATTAACCATACACCAACATTATAAATAAGTAAAAGTAAGTATAAGTAATACTCATCATTATGAGTGATTAATAATAAAATGTAAATCAACAGTTAATCTTGTGACTAGATTTGAACTGGGTCTATTGTAGACCAGGCTAACTATTGAGACATTGCCAGCTTGGACAATTATTTAAGCATAGTTTGAATGTACCAACTTAATTGCTAATCCATAGAATATACAAACATAAAATGATAATACTAGGATATTAAAATGTGCTGATCATCATCAATACTCTGGCCATTTCATACCTTTAATGTACTGGCCAACTATAAATTTAATTTCTAATAGCGACTAAACTAAAATAAATATAGTGCATGGGATTTAAAGAATATACCTTTAGAATCAACCAGGACTTCTGTATGCCCATAAATACTAATATACATTCCCTTTTACATATCAGACCATTATGCTCAAATCTAGCTCAGGGAACACAATCTCTATTACTGTTATTGTGATCAAGAGATGATGCAAACAGAATATTCTAAACACTTTTTAGAATTAAATAATGAATAATTTTAACAATTAAATACAAGTTTATTAATAAGAATTAGAATATGGTTATACACCTATTCATCTTCTGATTTTGATTAATATACAAAATAAAAAAGGATCACATTGTGATTTACATGATTAATATACAAAATTCAAGTTATTACATGGATTGCATGGATTAATCCAATGATTGATAAGGTGGCAACTCTGTACTTTTAAGATCTATTGATTATGGATATGTTTTGCCATCTCCAGTGTTTGAATGTCTTATGAACTCCAAGTAATAAACTGTTTGATTATTTTTTTAGTCTATGATCAAAAATAATGTTATCTAATGTATTAAGATTAAAGTCATACCCAGCAACATAGAAATGATAGTCTTAGTTTGATAAATATTTTCTCCATTAGTCATTCAAATCACCAGAATTCATACTTTAATTTTTATCATTAAGTATTGTAAATACTTTTACAATACTTTTATTTTTTTTCCCATTATCATAAGTCATGCTGCAAATGCTTCAAGATAATGTCAACAAGTTTTTTTATAATTAGATGACTGATATGATTAGGACATCTTTTTTCTAATAAAAAATTTTCGGTAAGAGAAATTTGTAATCTAATTAATAACTACAGACTCATTTTCATTAACCTTATATATTATAAAAATGTCATATGCATGAAAAAGGTAAGTTAACATTTAAATATTTACTTCTACAAGGAAATGCTATGAGTTTTTCTAAAATTAAATCTTACCATATCTGTTCCTAAATCAATGCATAATATGGTAATGGTTCCTAGGGGTAAAGGAATGTCCAAAACTATGAAAAGTAGGAAAGGACTAATTTCTGGTATATTACTTGTTAGGGTATAGGCAATAGATTTTTTTAAATTATCAAATATGAGACGACCTATAAAAGAAAATAAAAAAATAATATTAAAACATCACTACTGAAAAAAATTACATAACATATACAGATACTTATATATGGTATGACTATTTCAATACTAAAAAAAGCATATAAACTGCTCTAGAAATGAATTTTGTAATGACTATACAACCCAATCTGTTGATTTTTCTGAATTTTGATATTTTGTAGTGCAGTTTTTTAATATCTTCAGCAGAAAATGTTTTTTCTGACATAAGTCAATACTTTGTGTAATTGTAACTCTTCAATTAACTTTTTTCTCTGAAATATCTTCCCAATAAAAATTATTACCATTGTACTTCTTGAAAATGTCTGAGATAATCTTTAAAAAATAAACTAGGTTAGCCTCTATCATAAAAACCATATTCAAATTTGCCACAGAACAACTTTTCTAAACATCATGCACCATTTTATCTACTTAAAATGTCCAGTTCAATGAAGGTGTGATTTTATTATAGCATACCCTTTAGAATCCCATCCAGTAATTTAAAGAACATATTGATTGGTGTTATAATATTGCCATTGTATTTTTTAAAATCCCTTAAAGGGCATTCTTAAATGAAACTTTTCTAATGCCTTGCATTGTGTTTGGTAGGGTGTTCAAGTTTCATTTCTATAAAATGAATTAAATAAAATAATAGCCTTATATACAGCTTAATTACAATAGTTATTTCTTTGCAACATTGAAGTTTATATTGCACTTTAATATCTAAGTCCACTTTTATACTTATAAAACTACCAAAATATTAAAAATTCTTTACATTTTCAAGCTGATAACTGAGTAAGTTTTAATGTTGCTGAGAATTTTTTATATGTTTGTATTTAAAATATTAAATTTATTTTACAAATAGTCTTTTGAAGTGACAAATATAGTACATTATCAGCATATTGTAAATATATTATTCAAAAAGGTTAAATTCTTATTCTTCCTTTTAATCCAATCAACTTACAAATTCCACCATCAAATCTATATTACATCTTGATTTCTGTTTCATTAAGTCTCTAATAAACAGTTCCAAAAATCACAATTACAAAGTTTTAACAAATACATAACCTTGTTTATTACTAGTTTTCATTTCAAATGCTTCAGATTTTTTATCTGTAGCAATAACATTTCTTTTCATTTCATCGTGTAAAAATTGTGTAATAAATTTTAATGAACAACCAGTTAATTTCACATGATGTCATAAACCTAATCTCTAGTCTAATGGATAACTAATAAAAATTATTAATGCCACAAACCTGTTTAATTAGCTGAATCAAATGCCTTGACCAAATCAATTAAATAACTTTTTTGTTCCAATAATTTTGTTGTACTGCCACACAACAAAAAAGATATTATAATCCAAATAATAAAAATCAAACCACTAAACATTACATAATCAGCCTTCATTATGGTTACACAAGCCATTTACACAGAGGCAACATTCTCCACACAGTAGTGCCACCTAGTGGAAGCATCAAGTGATTACTCTGGAGTGCACTGAGTGACTACTGTATGATGAGTTTTGCCTCTGTAATGAAAATTAAAATAAATATGGTTTTATTAAATATAAGTAATAATAGAAATAATTCAAATATTTTATGAAGGCAGAATTACTTCTATTATGGTCATATCATTGATAATTTTCAATACATTAATATCAATGACCTGTATAGTAATCTGGGAAAAAACGTTGAACAAAATATAAATAATTCTTATATAAATGTTATTGCACATCATCTACATCATCATATTGAAAATCAACTAATGGAGTAAGAACCAGATCTTCATACAACCTTATGGAGACATAGATAACTAAATAAAGTCAATTCATTACATCTTTTCCATTACCATAAGGAACATTTTTTTCTAAATATTGTATATGATCTTCAAATAAAATCTACTCTTTTATTATGATTATTTACACAAACCAATATTCTATAAATAATAAAATAAAATTGAAAAAAACTACAGCAAATATTACACAAACAAAAATAATGTAGTTCATTTTACTAATGTTTAATTGTTTTATGATTAATATTTAAAAAAAAAATCCTTTCCTTTAAATTTATGCTGTTTTATTATAATGATGATTTAACTGTGTTAACTAATCAGGGCCAGAGAAAGGTGGTAAGCAAGATAAGCAAGGTATGAGGACACCGATACAAGAAGGCACGGAAACAGTGAAGAATTAAGAATACATTAATTTTTTGTTATGCATGTTAATTACTGTGACTAGAGTCATTATTTCTACAAAATAAGAAAATATAAACATATTAAAATAAATAATCACTTCTTGAAATATTATTTGTTAATTATAATTTTCTATAGTTTGTTTTTCTCTCATGATATTTTCAGTTATATCTTCTTATGCTGGGTTTACAGGATGCATATTTCAAATCACGTTACGTAATACTAAATGGAACAGCTGTTTTACTATTAATATCCATGTCATTTATATATATATTGTAATGATTATTTGGTATTTGTAAAATAGTAATAATAAACATAACTTCAAAAAATTTTATTAACTTATTCTAAAAATATTTAAAATTTACTGTCTCAAACAAAATTAAAAAAAAAAAAATCCAAGATGTCTACCCATATTTTTCTAACATTAGAAATCCTTGTAGCAATTTCGGTTTAGTTTTAAACACAAACACACACACACATAAAAAACAACAATACATTAATAAAATGCATAATAGTGTATATATGTAAATAAATTAATTAAAAGAGAATCAGTTAAAGTAATATTTATATTACTGTATACATAATGGTAAAGCTAAATAGTAACAAACTTTTAATGCAATAATTAAATGTGTCAATATGTGTATAAATAGTTATGTTTCTCTGATATATTTAAATATAAAACAATACCATTTAAAAATATCTAGGTAAAGTTACTTTAAATTTGAAATATAGTTTAAAATTAATTGAATTACTTTTATAAACAATTAAGTAAGAAATAACTAAAATTAGCAAATTGTGTTTCTTATAAAATCACTAATTATCTTCTTTGCATTTTTAAAAATAAATAAAAAACATTGTGAATTACTTAACATTTATCATGTTAATGGATTGATTCAAAAAATAAAATTTTGTCATCATTTATTGTTCTAACAGGAATTAGTCTTCTCACTTCTCTGTGATTTTATAATTAAAGAATTGTTTGGTTTTTTTTTTAAAAAAAAAACATTTTAAAAGATTTCACTAGAATAAAAATAATTGAAACTATTAAAGATTTTACAATAACTTTAGATTATAAAGGATATTTATTTTTACTTATTATATATAGAAAAGATAATGTAGTTGCTTTAATGTTCTTACAAAAGAAAACCTGGAGAAAAAAAAGGACTACAGGTAATATCAATTAAATTATATATTATAATGATGATTTAGTATATGTATAATTTGTTTTAGAAAGAAATTTTTAATTAATATTAATGTAGGTACATTAAAGACTGTATGATAAATATTTATATAATGAATACTTTTGTCAACTATAAATAAATATGATGAAATTTATTTTTAAAAAAATTTAAAAGAATGTTTCAATCTACAAATTCATTTAAGCAATAGTGATAATAATAAAGACATAAATGGAGAGGAATTGTATGAAAAACTATGTCTGTTTAAAAACTTATTTTCAAATAAATTATCTCAATTCAAAAATCAACTGGATATTCTAAGTTATATTCATGAAAATAATTTGTTTCATTCCCAAATTTGAGCGTATCATTAAGAATATTATTAATTCTTCCTATAAGTATAGCTAGAGGAGAGAGATTATTTTCAAAGTTCAAAATCATAAAAAGTTATTTACATTCGACAATGATATAAGATCGATTTGAAAATTCATCAATGATAACTACAGACAATGATGGATGCAATACTCTAAATGCTGATGATATTGTATCTAAATTCAGCTCTGGAAAAGCTCAGAAAATAAATTTATAATTATGTAATAATTAAAGGGAATTTAAACCCAGACCTTCAAGTTTCTTTCAGCTATCACTCTATCTTATATAACCAATACACATGACCAAATACATGTGAAAAATGTAAATGATCTCCAATATACATATTTCATGCTGAGCTGAAACTCATCAATTGGTCCATATCATAATCCCTCACACATATATAAAATCAGTGCTTAGTTTATATTAAAATAGCAAATCTTCAAACTTTAATGAACAGGTTTCAATCTCCTTTATCCTCTAATTTTTGCATTGGTTATATAAGATGGAGTGGATAGCTAATAGAAGCTTGGAAGTCTGTGTTCAAATTCCTTCTAATTCCATCTAAAATTCAATATATTGTGACAGTCAGATGATGTATGTTGATTTAACCCAGTTCGAATACTAGGCGAAAGTACCTCAAGGCCAACCATACGCGAGATATAAATCAAGAATACTATGACCTCTGCCCTATTCGTCTAGTCTCGAAGCTATTATGAACCGAACAACACTATCTGAGCCACACATAAATTATTTTTCAACCGGCCACAAAGCTTAGCAACAGCGGAAGAGACATGGACGGGAAATCCTAAGGAGCTAAATAGTTAAATGTGCAAAAGTACTAAGAAATATGTGTTTTGCGTTATGCGTGCCTGGATCATTGAAAAGTAAAAATAAAGCATTTAATATAATTAAGAAACTCAAGCTTTTTATAGTTAAATCATGTTTAATTAATGACTTTAATAATATGACTAATGATATAATGGCCTCCGCTATTCCTCTAAATTAATGAAACAAAATAATTAGACAATAAAAACGGATTAATAGGTTTGCGGTCTAAATCTTTTCCCAATTTTAATAAAAATTGTCAACTCGATCTTCTCGATAACGTACGATAAAAAAAAAAATCTTTCGCAAAGCATTTCTAATTGCTTTGCGCTAAAAACAGTGTTTAAAAATTATTTAAAACGTATATAGTTAAATCAGGTATACGTAAAGCTAATGGCGGACAAAAGAGGCGTTATCAAAGAGATCAAGTTGGCACACAAAAGAAACTGGCTCGTATTTAATTAACAAACATAAATAAAACTGGAAAGAGATTTTACTGAACAAAAATTAACTATTAAACTTAACCGCAATGGGATATTAAATATTTACACAGGTTAGTAAGGAAGAATAGCGAAGAAAAAAAAGGTTACATATAGATAGATGATCACACAATATATATATTTAAGGTTAGTCTAATAAAAATGGTTACATCGCAAATACATATAAATTCACTGAAGCAATTAGAAAAATATATGAACAAAAGGTAGCATAAGAAATAGTTCAATAGAGGAGATACGATTACCGTCCTTTTTCCTTGGTCATGTTCCCTACGGCGTTCGTGGCTTGATCCGACCGTCGAGATGTAGTTGTCCGGACAATGAAAATATGTAGTATGGTTTCACGAAAAGTTCTCCAGACACGGCACAGAGTTCAGATGACTATTGTGTGGATATTAAGGCATTTTGAATGGTATTCCGGAACCTCGGCGATAGGCAAAGCTATTTATTTGCCTAGCCGAGCATAGTAGAATCTATCAAACTTATATGATTTTTAGCTTGAGCAGGTTCAAACTTCTTCATGATTTGTAGACAACAGTTGTAGACTTTTGGGAATAAAATCACGAACAAAATCTGACAGAGTTCTCCTAAGAGAAATCTGAATGCACCTTGCAATAGCAAAATCTGAATCAATCTTGCAATAGCAAACTCTGAAAGAATCACCTTCACAAGGAAAATCAGAATCAACTGAATCCTTCAAAAGGAAAAATCTGAATAATCAATCTTTTGTTCTCCCTTCTATTTATACCCTCTCTGTCAGCTACCTTCTATTGTTTGTATGATCTGAGATCTTGATAAGCCTCCCCATGCTCCTTTGTTTCAAAGCAACACTTTCTAAAAATAACTTTAACTTTTTTACTCTAACTTTCTTACTTCAAAGTTTGAATTCTCTTAATTAAAAAGAAAGAAAGAGAAGGCCATCTTTAATTACACTTGAATGGCTCACTAATTAAAACTATACATTCTTTTAGAAAATGTTGGCAGGCTTATCTCAAAATCAAATCATACTAAATATTTTAACAAAATTTTAACAACAATATATTATTATTTTTTTATAGTAGAATAAGCATTTTATTTCAGCAGAATTTTGCATTAACTCATATATATACGCTAGATGTATATATATGTTTGACTAATAGGTTAAGCAATTTTTATTAATAGAATGAAATTTATTTAAAACAAAATATTTAAATGTAATACACATTTGATAAGCATAATTATTTTTAACTCTAATGCAAAACCCTGCTGATATTGAACTATAAACTTAATTCAGGTCTACAATACTAATTAAGTTTATAGGAAGATGTGAAGCATGGATCGGGCTTCAGATCCATTGCTTCATTTCCCAATAGTTAGTGAGCAAAAAAAAAATGTTTAAAAAAAAATGCTGTTGCTTCAGGTCAGAGGTAAGAATTTTGTGCCAGGTGAGTTCAAGCCTACTCTTTATTTGCTGTAATATTTAATTTGTTGCTACCTACGGTGTTTTCTTTACTTTATTATATCTAATGGTTTATCCATAATTCAATCTTCTGTCTTAAATCGGGTCTGTGTTGTATTTAGTCTAACATGGTATGTATCTATTTTTAACTTGCATATTTTCCGGGGTCCGGTGGTATATAAGGTTTTAAGTTTCTGTTTCTAATATTATATTCTCTTTTTATGCTGAGATTATTTTTCCAAAACAAAACACTTATTCCACACTTCTTTTTTAACAAATGAGGGCCTTTATATATTGGAAAAAACTTTTTTACTTCTCTCTGCACTATACTAGTTGGCCTCAGATCTCTCAGCCACACTTGCTTCCTTTGCCTGAATTGATATTGGCGGTTTCGTTTTGTCTTCCGATGCAGCACTGCCCGTCTTAATCGTTCGCTTGTGATCTTTTGGTTTCCTAGTTGGTCTATTTTCTCCTCTTCCACTAAGATTTTGGTTTTGAATACCTGAAGACATGCTGTGGCATACTGCAAATGTATCGGAGTAGCTCCAGTCAAGTCACTCATTTTATTATTAATGTCTTGTCCCATCTTTTCAGTTTCGTTTACCAAATCCACAGTCTGAAGCGTCATTGTGCTCTTGCTATCCTCTATGATTCGACAATTTTGTTCTCCACTTTGCCTTCTGTGTTTGACTGACAAGTCCAAGTGGTGACTATCTTTACATGCTTCTTCATCAATCAGTGATTCAACCTGAATATCACCTTGCTCTTGTTGGTCTTGTCCCTTTCCCTGATTATCATCATCTGGTAATACTTTTGTTCTGGTAGTATGTTGTTGCTGGAGACCCATGTTTTCCTCCAAACGGTTCAGTCTTTGTGATGTCATATTCATGAATTCTTGGAACATGTTCATCATCATTTTGTATTCTTGTCTCATTTCTGTGATGAGATCTTTCACATTGTTTTCTTGGTCACTATGAGTACATATTGACCTATAAACTTCGCCTCTCTTCTGTTCCTCCATTTTTGCCTAATATTGGCTATTTTGTTATAAAACAATTTATTTCTAAAACGTATTTTAATAACAATCTATATAAGTATATTGTATTACGTGTATCTAGGAGCTATATCCTGTATGTGAAGAAAAATTTTAGTTCTTTAAAAAATAAGTCAGTATTCTAAATTCTTTATTTATGTTTTCAGAAATTAACTTTGCCTACCTCACGAGGTCCCATCTTAAACCTATGCCTATGTGTCTGTTTGTTCATGAAAAAAATATCAAATCCTGCCGTGTCTGTTTTAATATTTATACTACATATATTCTCCTCACTTTATTTATTTATTTTTATATATTTCACTTAAATATCACTGCTACTTTGTTACTATATCATTAAAAATAATAAACTTACAGCTTGACCTGACTTTCTCCGACACCTGAAACAACTAAAAAAAAAATGCATTTACATTAATACACAAGTTTATATTTCAAAAGGAATATGTGAGCAAAATATACATAAGTCATGTTTCAAAATTATTTTGGCTCACTACACATACATTTTTATTTTGATCATCTACTATAGTTTGGTTTATTTGACATCTGATATGAGAGATTGCACTTGCCGACAAATTTATTTGAGAAGGGCGCCAGTCGACAAGACAATGGCCATATCAAATATACATATTAATGGATAATGATCCAAGCACACATTTATAAGGGTTTATAAAGTTTCAATGCAATTAAAATTTTACTTTGCGTTTCAGTTCACTTTAAAAAAAAATTTAATTTGATTCTGCTGAACGAAAAAAATAATCTCTGCATGAATAAGTAAATGCTATTTTAAATGACACAATATTATTTAAATCTAAGACGTATAACAACTAAGTACGGTAATTTGTCTGACCTGGGATCGAAACCAGTTACCATTTTGGTCAAGACACAAAAAAAAATTCAAACAGCCAAAGTATGATTAACAAAACAAAATATACACAAAAAATTAAAAATAAAAGTAAAATCCCATGATAACTGCCACTCCGAATTATGAACCTGGGATCGAAACCAACTACCATTTTGGTCACAACCCGAAATAGATTAACAATTATCAAGCAATTTTACAGAATCACGCATTGAGATCAAAAACTGTTTCAAAAACATTTATATAAAAACGGGTTTTACCGAACTATAACGAAGTGTATACCATATGCATCCATATATATGAATATGTACATCATTAAATAAGCATATATATGACTACATATAAATATACAAACAGATATACCTATACAAATTTTTTTTTTTTGCTTATCATGCACATGATTTTTACTAGAAAGATTTGTCATATTGCAGACCGCATACTCCTATTATTTCAGGCTAGTAAACGCTGGTCGCAACTATGACAAGGAAGCAATGATTGCAGATGTAGACCTATTATTTCAGGCTACTCAGCAATTTAGAACTCTACAGTGTAAGGGGTCTTCACCTAAACGGTTACTAAGGGAATCTTCACCAAAAACGATCACTAAAAAACAAGGGCTTCACCTAACGGTTACTCAAAGGGTCTTCACCTAACGGTTACTCAATAAATGATTCAATAGCATAATCCGAATTGAGAGAAGAAAAAAAATCTTAACTAAAGGGTGGCTGACATATATGTTATACAAAAATATATCTTTAATATATATATTTATTAACGAACATACGCATTTACTTTTCTTATAAGATAAAATTAAGTTTGCTAGTATTGAAACAAAACTTAATTTATATATGTTTGCGAGGAAACGTAATTTCAAAATCTTTAAAAAGGAAAGAAAAAAATTTACATGATTACAATTATTCAATATAAAGAAACGAAACGCAGAGAAAGTGAAAAAAAATATTTGCTAACACCATACGTTGACACGTGTTAATTTGAACTTATCAAAAACTTTTTGATCTTCAAAAAAAATTTCAATTAACGGAAAAAAATGTTATCTAAGATCTTTACAAAAATTTATACAAACGGAAAAATTTTTTTATTATCTATTTGTAATTTTTACTAAAATATTAACACTATCGTATATATGTTATATTTCGAAAAACATTATTATTTCAAAACTTCTCATATTTGAGCAATACTAAAAATAATCTAAAGTACGAAAGCTAATTTAAGGGAGGGCGGGTGGGTATATATTTGACACTTCCGCCTCATCGAAGCTATCTACTTTATACGAAAACAAATATGGCGAACTGGCCATGACAAATCTATTCATTAGGCAAAAAAAAATTGGTTTAATTCTGAAATCTAATTTTATAATCACAAAAAAAAACAACTAACGGAGTGTTAACTTTTTAAATATAAAATATTCATTTGATATATATACTAAACTCGGAAAAAAATTTTTTTTACCTTATGACACATTTAACTTTTTAATTAATTTAAAAAAATGACATTTGGCTCACATTAGGAAACAAAACTCGGAAAAATTATACATATATTTTTATATAAATGTATTAAACTAAAACAAACTTCTCAGGGTACTTATTTTTAATTTTTTTTTTTTTAAAAAAAAATGACATTCGTCCACGGAGACAAAATGCGGGGAAAAAATCTTATACGTCTACCTATATAGTATATTCCTATTCTAAAAATGAAATTTGGCCCAGTTGGTCGACAGAATGCGGAAAAAAAAATCTACATATATATTATTCATTAATTTAAAACAGAAAAAGAAAAAACATTATACACACATACAAATGTTATACAGGGCATTGCAGGGTATGGAAAATTTCGAATAGCCACACGATGGGCGTCCAGAATTACGGAAAAAAAAAATCTACTGTGACAGTCAGATGATGTATGTTGATTTAACCCAGTTCGAATACTAGGCGAAAGTACCTCAAGGCCAACCATACGCGAGATATTAAATCAAGAATACTATGACCTCTGCCCTATTCGTCTAGTCTCGAAGCTATTATGAACCGAACAACACTATCTGAGCCACACATAAATTATTTTTCAACCGGCCACAAAGCTTAGCAACAGCGGAAGAGACATGGACGGGAAATCCTAAGGAGCTAAATAGTTAAATGTGCAAAAGTACTAAGAAATATGTGTTTTGCGTTATGCGTGCCTGGATCATTGAAAAGTAAAAATAAAGCATTTAATATAATTAAGAAACTCAAGCTTTTTATAGTTAAATCATGTTTAATTAATGACTTTAATAATATGACTAATGATATAATGGCCTCCGCTATTCCTCTAAATTAATGAAACAAAATAATTAGACAATAAAAACGGATTAATAGGTTTGCGGTCTAAATCTTTTCCCAATTTTAATAAAAATTGTCAACTCGATCTTCTCGATAACGTACGATAAAAAAAGAATCTTTCGCAAAGCATTTCTAATTGCTTTGCGCTAAAAACAGTTTTAAAAATTATTTAAAACGTATATAGTTAAATCAGATATACGTGATAAGCTAATGGCGGACAAAAGAGGCGTTATCAAAGAGATCAAGTTGGCACACAAAAGAAACTGGCTCGTATTTAATTAACAAACATAAATAAAATTGGAAAGAGATTTTAAATGAACAAAAATTAACTATTAAACTTAACCGCAATGGGATATTAAATATTTACACAGGTTAGTAAGGAAGAATAGCGAAGGGAAAAAGGTTACATATAGATAGATGATCACACAATATATATATATTTAAGGTTAGTCTAATAAAAATGGTTACATAGCAAATACATATAAATTCACTGAAGCAATTAGAAAAATATATGAACAAAAGGTAGCATAAGAAATAGTTCAATAGAGGAGATACGATTACCGTCCTTTTTCCTTGGTCATGTTCCCTACGGCGTTCGTGGCTTGATCCGACCGTCGAGATGTAGTTGTCCGGACAATGAAAATATGTAGTATGGTTTCACGAAAAGTTCTCCAGACACGGCACAGAGTTCAGATGACTATTGAGTGGATATTAAGGCATTTTGAATGGTATTCCGGAACCTCGGCGATAGGCAAAGCTATTTATTTGCCTAGCCGAGCATAGTAGAATCTATCAAACTTATATGATTTTTAGCTTGAGCAGGTTCAAACTTCTTCATGATTTGTAGACAACAGTTGTAGACTTTTGGGAATAAAATCACGAACAAAATCTGACAGAGTTCTCCTAAGAGAAATCTGAATGCACCTTGCAATAGCAAAATCTGAATCAATCTTGCAATAGCAAACTCTGAAAGAATCACCTTCACAAGGAAAATCAGAATCAACTGAATCCTTCAAAAGGAAAAATCTGAATAATCAATCTTTTGTTCTCCCTTCTATTTATACCCTCTCTGTCAGCTACCTTCTATTGTTTGTATGATCTGAGATCTTGATAAGCCTCCCCATGCTCCTTTGTTTCAAAGCAACACTTTCTAAAAATAACTTTAACTTTTTTACTCTAACTTTCTTACTTCAAAGTTTGAATTCTCTTAATTAAAAAGAAAGAAAGAGAAGGCCATCTTTAATTACACTTGAATGGCTCACTAATTAAAACTATACATTCTTTTAGAAAATGTTGGCAGGCTTATCTCAAAATCAAATCATACTAAATATTTTAACAAAATTTTAACAACAATATATTATTATTTTTTTATAGTAGAATAAGCATTTTATTTCAGCAGAATTTTGCATTAACTCATATATATACGCTAGATGTATATATATGTTTGACTAATAGGTTAAGCAATTTTTATTAATAGAATGAAATTTATTTAAAACAAAATATTTAAATGTAATACACATTTAATAAGCATAATTATTTTTAACTCTAATGCAAAACCCTGCTGATATTGGACTATAAACTTAATTTAGGTCTACAATATTAATTAAGTTTATAGGAAGATGTGAAGCATGGATCGGGCTTCAGATCCATTGCTTCAATATATAATGTACTTATATTTAAAATATTACAGAGTCAGTGTCGATTCTGCCTATTTCTCTTTCTGTGTATTTAAATGGACATATTAAGATCCTATATATGAGGTGTCAGATTGACTTAAAGTCAACATGGGTATAAAAATTAGTATCAGCAAGGGCTTTGAGAGTTGTGACATATGGAGCTGAAGAATTGGAGAGTGGAAAAGATTGAAACCTGACCATTAAAGTTTGAAGATTTGCTATATTAGCATAAACTGAGCATGGATTGTATATATGTGTGGGAGATGGTGAGCTGGACCAACTGATGAGTGCTGGTTTAGCACAAAATATGTATATTGGAGATCATTTATATTTTTATACTATGTCGTCCATGTGTATCGATTACATAAAATAGAGTGGATAGTTGAATGGAGCTTGAAAGTCTTTGTTCAAATATCCTCTAATTGCATCTAAAGCTCAGTATATATAATACACTTGTATTTAAATTATATAATAGTAATTTTTTTCATTGTTGTCATTAATAAAACATTAAAACTTTTTTGAAGGGAAGGGGTGTTTTGTATAAGAGCACTAAGGACCACTCTGTAACTAATTGTCATCTATTTTTTTTTTCTACCATAACAGTTTAGAATAGTGATAACAAAAGTTCAAAACAATAAACTTAAAGATAAACAGTATTTAAGACTGTTAAAAATTTTCATTATAATAATAATAATTTACGAAAATCTAACATATATTTGATTATTATTACACACTGTGTAAGGTATTTTTAATAACAACTTAGAGATCTGCATTAAAAAACTTAATAGTCTAAACAATATCAATATTGTAATATAGCCATAATATAAATTATTATTTAATTGACTTTAAAAAGTATATAAATTAAATAATTAATACCTTCTTCAACTCCAGTAACAATAGATGCAAAATTATCGTCTAGTAAAATCATATCAGCTGCCTGTTTACTAACGTCACTTCCCGCAATTCCCATAGCGACACCTATAATTGTTAATATATATAATCTAAGAAAAGTTTAAAAGCAGAATTAAATAATATTTAAATAGTTAACAAGAATAATAAAAGGTGGTGTAATATGTGTATGTGAAAATTTTCAGATTATTTTATGTTTATTGTAAGTTTGTTATAAAATACAATTAACAGATTTGGTGTAGAATTTTAATACGATATTTTGATCAATAATTAACTAAAAAAGATTATTTCAAGTGGATTACTTAAAAAAAAGATTAGAAATTATCAAAGAGTTAATAATGTTTTTGTCATCAAACCATATTAATAGAGATTTTCACAACTGATTAAACGTGAACCTGTGTAAAGGTCAATTTTTATTACCCTTTGTCAACATAATAAGTTCAGCACAACTATTTAAAAAATGAAAAGAAAAAAATTGTTGTCTTGCATTGGTGGTTGAGAGGTCAGCGTGACTCCTTGTAAAGAGGCAGTTGCCCGGGTTGCAGGTTCGCGTCCCGGTCGATGCTATGACACTTAAAAAAGAAATTAAAATTGTTCAATACAAAAATAAAAAATATAACTGGAAATGAAGTTTTTAAAATGTAAAATCTTTAAATTATAAATTATACATTTTTCATTTTAAAATTACATTAAGAAAATATAAACATGAAAGAATGAATTATTGGTTATACAGTATAAACCATGAAATAAAGAAAATTTTGTAGGATACTATCTGATGTTCATCAATGTATTCTAATAAATTATTTTTGATAAAAATGAAAATTACAAGCAAATTTCATCTATTCAAATATAAGTAATGGCACTCTGGTTAAATTCATAACAGCAAGAAAATAAATATTATTAATAATACTTGAGCAATTTTCCCATATATATATATATATAAGAATTGAAATTCAATCCTCATATTTGTTTTATAGAAGTCATCATCATAAAGCATACTATTCTTTTTACTAATTGTTCTGGTTCTCATAATCATATCATTCTCTTGGAAAAGTTAGATATAAAAAAATTAGTTAGACGAAAAGATTACTAATATAATGCAATATATATTTTTCCAAATTAATCAAAGTTATAATAATCTCTAATTACTATTAATAATTTAACTGAATGTATATTTTGTCATTAATTTATTTTTCATTTACGATGTGAGTTTTTATTTAAGAAAAGAAAGATGACTGAATTATTATCATTAAGAACAAAATTTAAAAAATGATTAATAGCGGTATATATATATAGGAAGGTTTTTAAAAATTTTAATGTTATAAAAAGAGTGTGCAAATGAATAAATACTTGTAAGCTTTATAAGAAATATCGTTTAAAGTATGCCTTTGTTTAGATATTTTTATTTTAAAATATAGATATGAACTAAAGTATAACTTACATAAATCTATACATGTACATTTATTTTGCCTGTGAACAATCAGTTTTTGAGATGTGGATCCATCTTTTGATAAGTTGTATTCTGATATATAAATTCATATTTTGTATATTGTGATGTCTCAGTAGAGTCTGTAATTGGATATTAATTCCAGTCAAATTGATTTTGCTAAAGAGAGAAAAATATGAAACTATCAATTTAAATGACTACTCAACAAATTCTTCTTTAATGGTTTTTGGGTTAAATATTCTGTTGGGAATTTGCTTATTACTTATATATAACATAGATCATTAATTCCTCTATACTGTTGATAAAACAATATATTTAGGAAGATTTTTATATATGATAGAAATGAAAAAATTCTCTATTCTTTCAATGAAAACATGTTCCCAAAGAATTTTATATATAGAAATGATTAATTTTTTTCTATTCTCCTTAGCAGTTAGTATGGATGCATTTTCAGATTATGTGTTATTTGAAGAGTTAATTTATTGTATCTGCATAAATTCAGTATTTACAAATTTTCCATTCAATTCTCATGCTAAACTCTCATAATGATACCAGCAATATCCAAAGAAGAGAAAATAGCACTCAAATATTGAGTTTTATTTTAATGTGTATCTTATTAGTGACAACTGGCTGTATTGTTGAAAATATAAATAAGCTTTGAATTTTTCTAAAAACATTTAACAATATAATTAGTACTATTAAGCTGACATATTGTTCAAATCATGGCAGGTAAAATCCATCTAAAAAGTGAACGTTTTAAACAATTAATGACTCTATACATATGAAGTCCCATAAACATAGACAATTCATCTTTTTTAATATATTCAATAAATTTTAATGACTTTATCACAAATTTTAAGGCTTGTGGATGTTATGATAGCAATGCTATTGCTTTGTCTTATCTTTTTATGTATATCTCTAATGTTAGTGTGATATGCTCTTTTTAGTGTGGTATCAATATCATACAGATCTCATACAAGTATCATGAAATTTCAATCTCAAAGCAACTTAACTATGCCTTGATTGGTTGGAAGATAATTCAAAGAAAGTAACAGCATTACTGATTGATATATTACTTGGCTCCAGCTTTTCAGAGCATCCTTTATTCGGTTTCTTTTAGTATTTTTGGAAAATAATTTTAATTTTCAGTAATTTGTTCATATGTTTAAACTTACTTATGCAATGTATTGGTAGATTTTATTTGAAAATGTTTGTTTTTAAGAAGAAAATCGGTAAAAACATAGTTATGATAAAGTGAAAGCTAAGTTTTTGTTGCTTAACAAGAACTGCATTCATAAATAATAGTGAAAAAAATCTTTTGTAAAATTTTAAAATAAGTGCACTTTTAAATTTTAAGACACATTTTCATGCTTTTATGATGATCCAATCAAAATTTAATTACATTATAAAAATTGAATTCAAATAAATATTCTGTTCAATAATTTTTATGAATAGGAAAGATTACGATCTAATATAAAAAGAACAAATATGCCCCCAAATTGTCACTAGCTGTTTTTGAGGTGTTGAATTTCAAGTCAGTTAGTGTAAAAACATTTTATTTTAAAACACTTCCATATATATACGCTGTTTTTGAGGTGTTGGATTTCAAGTCAATTAGTGTACAAACATTTTATTTTAAAATACACCCATATATATACATATTGTAATGGTAACCATCTGCAGAGAAATCAACTGATGTTGCAGACAAACAAATTATAATTTCAGTGTAATCCATTAAATAAACAATCAACCGAAAAGTAGTATTTGGTGATTTATATATATCAAACCCCAAATACTACTCTTCAATTTTACTGCTATATAATGATGGATTGTTTATTTAATGGATTACTCTGAAACTATCATTTGCTTCTCATTTTTGCTTATCTGTAGCACCAGTTGACTGTTTTGTGCACAGTTACCATTACAATATATATATATAATCTGCAGAAAAATATTTAAAAAATGTAGTTTCTGTTTTTAATTATTATTAAAGAATTTCTTGCAAATGTGAATTCTGGTTTTATTAATTACATATTTTTATTCATGTTATATTTCACCATATATAAATAATAAAAACTTTTCAATTTTCAGCATAATTTTTCAACAGCTTGTTATTAAATTGTGATCTACTGTTCAGTATAAAATTTAACAGATCAGTCTTTCTCATTATATACATGTTTCGCAGACAAACCTCTGATTATTAAATAATCCAAAGGTTTAAAATGTCTAAACAATCACCCAGAAATAATAATTCAATGATCACATTTGTACATGTTAAATGCATATTGATTTAGGAACTTCAATGTTTTACAGTCAATCATTTGTAGACATTGTGTTTATCTTATGAATGCATCGACATTTATATTTTACAATGGTTGGGGATAACTTATATTCACATTATAATAAAATGGAAGCAATGTGTCATCATTTTTGTAAGCAATAAAATATTTTGCCTTTGCAAGCTTGTTCATTAAACCACAATATATCTTTGAATGCAAAATTTCACAAATTGATTTATGTCATTATATCTAAATTTCAAAGACCAACTTCCAATCATTAGGTCAGCCAGAAGTTTGAAGCACTGGAACAACTTCATAGAAAATGATAGTGCAACCATTTATATATATATATGATTTAATATCATTGTTTTGATTTTGGAATTTGAATATTGCCTGACAGTTTTACTTTAACTCTTGGATTAGGGCAGCTTTCATTAGCTACTGTTTTAGGTGAAGTGATTTCTAATTAAGTAATTATAAATGGATAACTCCACACATTAAATATTTCCATATAAAATATCCATTAAAAATTTATTATAATATATATGTACATGTGTATATATATACAAAATCTCTATCTGGAACATTCTTATCCCCAGACCAATTGGTTTTGAGTTTATGACTCACCTCAGTGAAAAGCTAGAACATTCAGACACTATATCTAAAATATCAACTCAAAACGAGCACTTATTTAATATGTAATATTAGGTAGAAACTCTGAAATTTTCAGACATGAAAAGGTCTTTAACTTCTTCCTTGTGTGAATGATCACTAAAGAATAATGCATTAAATATCATGGTGAATTTAAGTGTATATCTTTCTGACAATATTATACATATACATTACCTACCAATATCAGCTTTTTTAAGAGCTGGGGAATCATTCACACCATCACCAGTCACAGCTACTATGGCTCCTTGTCTCTGACAACCTTCTACAATTATCAGCTTTTGCTGTGGAGATGTCCTAGCAAAGACAATTTCAGTATGGTTTTTTAATAATTCATCCAAGTGGTAAGGGGTCATGTCTTTCAGTTCCATACCATGAATTACACAAGCTTTAGCTTCCCTGTAATTAAAATATGAAATTCATTATTGTCAAAAATATATAAGTAATCAATAATGATAACATTTTATGTGCTTACCATTCTCAACAACATTCACCTTTTAAAATTAATAATATTGATGACTATTCTGTAATTATCTCAAACCTTTCACATGTGATTATGATTTCTGTTTAGATGGCTATGGTGTGAAATCAGTAGCAAAGAAATTACCACACCAGTGTCAACATCTATATTTTTTTAAATATTGACTCATTTTAACATATCTCTTTAGGATGCAAAATAAAACCATAATCTAAGGTTAGAAAACATTGCATTATATAAAAATTATTGACTATATATCATTTTTTAATTCATTTTTATTCTATCAACCAAATTTCTCCATATGTGTGAAGAGTAATTCCTTTCCATAAACTTATATATATATTATGCAAAAGGATATTAACCTCCAATCATGTGCTGTTTCATAACTATTATAAACCTCTTATTAATAACAGTAGATTTACATGTATATTTATTGTAAATCAAGGAAGTAGGAGTGATAAAAGGACATAAAGTATTATTATCATATATGCAAAATAATAAATATAAAACCTTGCCAAATAACAAAAGAATAAATATCTAAACAGCAAGAGTTCATTAAAAAGCAAAAACAGATAATTATAATAACTATACTTATAAGCTGCATCATATCACTAGCCTTACACATTAATAACTAACTCATCAACAATCAACAGTTAATCATTTGTGGAAAAAGATATTCAATATAAAAAGATTAATTATCTGGTCACTGCCAAAGTTAGGGTATATATACAAACAAATATTTGAATGCACCTATTCTAGTGTTAAAATATCACTCATTATAAAAAATAATGCTGGAATGCTTATACATGCTGATTATCATCAATGCTCTGGCCATAAAGTAACATTAGAGGCCAAATACAAACTAAATTTTCTCTAACAAAAATAACAAAATGAAGTAAATGGACTTTAAAAGTAATCTTGGCTTTTGTGCCATCCAAACAATAATCTGGATATCCAAACACAATAAATATAAATCCCCTACTGATAGATAAGCCATTATTACTCTAGTCTATCACAAGATCACAAGACTCTAGAGACAGGCTGTGAACAAGAGTAAAGATACATACAAGTTTATTCTAAATAATTTTACTGAGATAATTTACAAATCCCAAAAATAATGTTCTGTTGTGAAATGAAGTCATATAAACTGCCAATTCACAGAACAGATAACTGGACAAATAAAAACATTAACACTATTTTTAACAATAATTTAATAAATTAACTAATTAATAATTAAACAAATTAAAAATGACAATATAATTCAAACATAGATACATTTTTATTAAAGATATATAATTTCATATGGCAAATATGATTAACAGATTTTTCTTACTAATTAAATTAATCTACCTTTACTTTCATTAAGTTATTTATTTTTCAATAATTAAAGCTAGAAAACAACTTTTAGCAATTAGACATAAAAAATAGCAAATTAGCTAAGAACCCTTTTAATAATTTTAGAAAAAAAAAGTTTCAATGAAAAAAAATACTTAATAAAATTAATTATTACTAATTATTATTTAATTTAAAATTTATCTATGAATATAGATATGATATGCACATTAAAATATCTTTTTATCATGTTTTTTATGTCATTATTTATTAGTTATAATTTTCAGTATTCTTTTGTGTTGGCTTCTATTGTAAGTTTCTCTATTATTACACATTTTCAGAGAATGTATACTCAATTTTTTCAATTTTGCAGTAGAATATTTTCAGGCTTCTACATAGAATAAACATCCATTTTCAAATCTAATTTCCAGATCAGGCTAACACAGAGCCAGTCATGTTCTAGAATGGAAACAAGGCTTACTGCAGCTAAGAGTATTCTTCTCATTTACATTTTTCTAATGAGCAGCTTACATGGTGAGGTTTGGGTGATCAGCTTTTAGTTAAACATAGCATAATTTTTCTCAAATCTATTTTTTAAAAACATTTCTTGTGATGAATCTTACTTCAAATTACTATTTCTTATTCTTCATAGCTGAACTTTTGGGTTCTGTATTCCTCAACAGTTGAATCAAGACTGACTACTGGTGTTTCCTTCAGCAGTTGAGTCAATAATCACAGCTGTTTTTTTAATAACATCAAAAATGACTTCTTCATAAGACATTGAGGTATGCTAATTTTCTCTATAATAATTTTTAAAACAATTCTGTATGCATCCAATCATACTTTTTATCCAATCTGACAGAATTTAACCCAAATCAAGTGGGTCTAATTTTATAAAAGGGTTTTTCCCTCCTTCAATTATTAAAATTGGAAAACAATATTTCAATGATAAAAAATTAAAATCCAATAGATTAAAAAAATACCTCGGCACCCTAAATTAAAATAATCTTTTAATTCAATTTTAATTTAGCAAAATTTGCTGTTTGTTTTGGAGTAAGATAAAGAGAAATAAAAAAGTTTTACTATAACAAAATTTCTTAACCAAAATCTTACAAACTTTAACTTTTTTTCTCTTCTTGTTAAAACTTTATTTATTCATCCCTCTTAATTATTATTTTAAAAAGTTAAAACTAAAATGCTTCAGTAAACTTCCTCCATAACTTATTGAAGAGAATTTTTTTTCTCTTAGTACTTTTTTTTTTCAAAATTAAAATCAAAACTGGTAGATAATTAAAATTACTAAAGAGAGACAATAAAAGAAATTGTGTTTTTCTGAAGGTTTGTGATGATGGTGTTCTAGCTATATTTTTATATTGGACTATTTCCATCATCTAATATGTGTGTTGAATGTCTTTAGAAAAGTTTTAATTTTTAGTTAATATTCCAAATGCATTCAACTGTTAGTAATATCACAGCAAACAGGTTAGTATATGCACCAACTGTTAGTAATATCACAGCAAACAAATGTTAATAATATCACAGCAAACAGGTTAGTATATGCACTAACTGTTAGTAATATCACAGCAAACAGGTTAGTATACGCACAACGTTTCGAGAGGTATTTTTCTCCCCTCTTCTTCAGGTGTTGCTGGCCTGACCAGTGACAGTACTAGCATGGGATTCGAACCTGGGTCCTTAGATTCTTGATTATTGAAATTTAAGGTAACGCTCTAACCAACTGAGCCATCTGCCAAAGGCAACAGTATGTAGTAATTTCATATACTTATCTATGAGGTTCCTCCTGATTTCTCCACTTTTTTCTCAGAGCAAAGTTGATTAGTGATTTCCATACATTATGTATAGTCACACTAGGTTGGCTTATGGGATTTTTTGCCATTGTCAAGAAGAAAATTTAAAGAAGCTGCTCACATGACAATGGCAAAAAATCCCATAAGCCAACCTAGTGTGACTATACCATAATGTATGGAAATCACTAATCAACACTTTGCTCTGAGAAAAAGTGGAGAAATCAGGAGGAACCTCATAGATAAGTATATGAAATTACTACATACTGTTGCCTTTGGCAGGATGGCTCAGTTGGTTAGAGCGTTACCTTAAATTTCAATAATCAAGAATCTAAGGACCCAGTTCAATTCCATGCTAGTACTGTCACTGGTCAGGCCAGCAACACCTGAAGAAGAGGGGAGAAAAATACCTCTCAGAAACGTGGTGCGTAAATTAACCTGTTTGCTGTGATATTACTAACAGTTAGTGCATATACTAACCTGTTTGCTGTGATATTATTAACATTTGTTTCCTGTGATATTACTAACAGTTGGAATATTTAACTAAAAATTAAAACTTTTCTAAAGACATTCAACACACATATTAGATGATGGAAATAGTCCAATATAAAAATACA